>CAMOHE010051607.1:24586-57789 GCA_946598075.1 Artocarpus hirsutus
AAAAAAAAAAAAAAAAAAAAAAAAAAAAAAAAAAAAAAAAAACTTTAACCTTTGGATAAATTTTATTCAAGCCAAACTAGAATGGGGTTATATACATTTTAATTGTGTTCTAATTATGATAAGACATCATTCGAGTATATCTATATAGATATATATTTATATATAGATCTCTACATCGTTACATTCAGTTTAGGATTAGGAATAGGCATAATTGGACCTGCTTTTTATATATCTCTTGTTATTTGGGACTCTATTAACCTCGTTGGGCTTCTTTTGAGTCAAGAAATAGGTTTCATTGTTTGTTTCATATGAACTATGTCATTTATGTCAACATGTCTTATGAACTTTGAAACACACATGTTGCGTCCCCTGTATTATAATATTTTTCTAGATTTACCTCTTAAACTTTGAAACGTATTGTTTTTTCAATGAAATTGTTGAGTTTTCTTTTGATTAAAGAATTAGATATAACACTTAGAGATTAATAGGAAAGTCCTTAGCTCCATATGAATTATTAGGCCTCAAACTCTCTTATATCATGTCTTTGAAGTAGTTACTCATAAACAAGAAAAGAGGGAAGAAAACTAGAGAATAAGCCCTAGTTCAATTTTTTTCATTAAGGGTAAAAAAATGGACAAATTTATCCTTTTAATGTACATATCCTTTTAATGTACATAAGTTATTCCATCCAAAAAACAACATGTTTGAAATTTAGGTGCATATTGACACAAGTAATAGTTCATGGGAAATCCGTAAAATTTGTCAAACTTTTTTTTTTTAGCACGGTGTATGGGTTGGGACTTATAGCTCTCATTTTATATTAGTAAGGAATGAAACTATAAGAAATCAAACTTTGGTAGATAAATGCACACACTCATGCATCCAATCATGACTAGTCTTAAGTGACAAATGAAAGACAAACTCTTTTATCCCCTATGGGATTAAAACCCCATTACTTACAAAACTGTGAGCCCTAGTATAATATGCAGTGTATTTTTTAGACTGTGACTCACTATTTTGTTAGTAATGGGGTAATAACCATGGCTTGTTCAAAATGAAAATATGACTTTTTTGACCTCAACACAAAAAACACCTATATATCAAGGAAGGAAAAAGGAAGATGATAAAACAAAGAGCTAGCATGTTAGAAATGAAAAAAGGTCTTGTTTGACCTCAACACAAAAAAAAAAAAAAAAAACCTATATATCAAGAATGAAAAAAGGAAGGTGAAAAAACAAAGAGCAATTCTATTTAACCCCATGGGATTATAACCTTACTAGGCTGAGGGCCCGCAGTTTTGTTTGTAACAAAATTATAACCCTATTGGGATGAAAAGGATTTTTCAAAAACAAAGCCGGGAAGCTGAGGGCTAACCCTAAAAGGATATCTAATAAGATCAGAGAGCTTTTGTGCCTCAAATAGACTGAAATAGGCTCACATTATTGGAAGAGGATCGAAATCCAAAGAGTGGCTGCAAATCAACACAAAGTAGTGAATCAGCTCCATATGTAGGAACACATTAAAGTGTAGAATGTCATAAACCACGCTGGCGGTGCTGACTTTCACTTTTATTTTCTGGATGGGTTTTTTTAAGCTTCACCTTTAACCGTACCCCTACTATGTGATAAGTTTAATTAATAGAAGATAACAATATAACTACGACAGCAATATTGCCAAGATTATTTTCTGTTCAAAAAAAAATATTGCCAAGATTAACCTAAACTAAACGTTCACACACACACATCAAGGTGGATCAAAACGAATGTGTTGAGAACCTGTATTGTATCAAATATTTATTGATGATGGTAAATGATATTGCTGGACAATTAAAAATACAAATAGCTATATTTTTTTCTTTTTTCTTTCTGAAAAGTGGCAAGCTGGGACTACCACCTATCGTTAGCTTTTAGTTCAAACACGTTATAGCTAAATTTTAATTCTCATAGGTTGCTTATTTGCTGCTTGATTCTTGTGTTTGTTTTATTTTTGCGTTTGGTTTTTTTTTTATTGTTTTTCTTTATTATTCTTATTCTTTAGTTTTGTAAGTCTTTTTTCTGTGTTTTTTAATAAACTTTTTGCTCATTTTAAAAATTTTGCATAATTACAAATATTACCTCAATTTTTCCATCTGATTAGATCAAAGAAGGAATTAAAAATTATGACCAGTCTTTCACTGACAGGTACGTACATTTAGGAAATTCCACCAATTAGAATTCTTAATTTTACCGATCAAATTACAGCTTATATATACGTGTGTGTGTGTGTATTTAAACAGCACAACTAACATATATTAAACTTAAGAAGTGTGTCATCTTATATATACATATATAGACGTTTTTCATATTTTTCTTGTTAGAGCCGAAATATGTTTTTCTCATGATATTAACATGAATGGACCACATAGGATTGAAACCGCACCATGGCCATAAGGGAATCAATACTTGATTTTCACGTCATTACGTCCGCAGACAAATGATTTCTATTGCCATATATACAATATGAGCAATTATGGTCAGAGTTTAATGGTAAGAAATATTGCACTTTTGTTTGCCATTTGGAAGGAAAACGAGAATTTAAAAAACCTTTTTTTGACGAGAAGCAGGGATTTAGGTACTGGCAAACACATTGGCCCCATATTGCAAATGTTAGTAATGTCATCAATATCAACTTGACTGGTCCTATAATATTATAGTCAAAAACTTGATGAAAGGAGAATGGGGCTTCCACTTTCCTAAATGGGTATGGACTAAGAAGTAAGAAACTCGGTGAAGTGGGGGAATCAAAATGGGAACTTAAAAAAAAATCGGAAAAAATTAATATATTGCGTTTATTGTTCAAGGAATACATCATTTTTTGTTATGGTACGCAAAATGGCCCAACAATAATGTCTGCTTTGTTTCTACTCCACTTTGGACGGCCAAATTGTTTATTCCCATAATATTATTACTCTTTATCTGTTTTTTAGGCTATTAGTTTCATTTTTCTTGTCGTTTTCCTCTGTTAATCTTGTGTTCCTTTATCTGGTCAAAATTTTTATAATTAGTTCCATTATGTTTCGAGTCTTTACTCCATTGTGGACGGATAACAAAATATTTCAAGAAAACTGCAGAAGACGTTTCCATTTTGAAGATATTAATTATTGCGGATAAACTTGATAATTAGTCCATCAGCATGAGAGTTACTACTTCCTTTACGAGCTATTGTTTGATAATAATCCAAACAAGTAACTCTCTCTTTCGTTTCTCTATTTTTAACTAAGCTAGCGCTGTTGGAAAAATGGTTAATAACCATTTGTGGAGCTATTTTGTGACATAATTTAGAATGGGATCCACTTTGTAAAAGTGACGGGTCTTGGTAGATTTGTGTTCTCCGTCGCAAGGAGATCAAAACCATATATTTATATACTCAAAATGGTAATCAGGTGAATGAAAAATTAATGCTCAAATTGTACCCATTGACATTTAAATTTTATTAGAATAAGCCTAAATATAGAGTCCTACATTGGTTAGGTATTAAAGCTTGCTATGGTTTTTAATTGATTACACTTTTGTGCTTCGATAAGATGTTGTACTTAAGAGCTTGCCTTGCACGGGCCATTTTTTGCAAAATTTTTATTGCTTCCAAAAACAGTAAATCCGAATTTATGACTGCTCATAAAGCTGGGTTAATGGCACCTTATAAAACCTACAGTTATGCCGGTTAATGGCATTAGAATTAAACCTCATAATACTAGCTCATAAATTTGATGAAATCATAGTGTAACCCCTTCATGACCAGCCTATAAAAAGGGTCATTCTCCTCTTGTTTAAAACACAAAAATTCTTACAGAGTTGTGCAAGGCCTTTCTCTTGTTCTCCTATTGTTCTTTTTTGTTTTTCTTGGTAATGTTGTTGTCCCTTTGGAGATAGAGTAAACGCATTTCAAGTTTGCCAAAAAGGGTATCCGATAGTGCTTAAGATTCCATTGCTAGTCATTGTATCTTGAGAGACAGATGTCCGTTGAATCTTCGTGCACAACAACTAGAGGGGACAAATTTGTTTTAAGGAAAACATGAGCTACACGTGCCTCGACGTTTTTTGTATAATTTTTAGTTGTTTCAATTAAAGGTCTTGTTGTATCTGTTTTTTTTTTTTAATTTTCAATTTTTTACAATTGTAACCTATTTGTTTTATTCATATTCTATACTATATTTTCTAACAATCTTAAAATAGATTATAGCCTCAATTTGACTACGAATAGGTTTATTGGATTCGGAAGACAATTATTAACTTCTGCTTTGGTGTTCTTTGTTTTATACATACTGTTTATATATATATATATATGAAGGTTATATAGATTGTTAAACTTTCAAAACGAAATTGGTTTATGTAGTTTGTTAACATTCAAATTTTGTTTAGTATCAAAACTTTTGCATTTTATGTATTTTAAGGAAATTTTCACTTAAAATATATTTCTATGTTTATAGTATTGTTTTCAAATTCTGTATAAATAATTTGTATTTTTATTGGATGTCACGGTTTTGTTTACTGTTTAACGATTTCTTTTGTTTGTTTTACATATTAATTAGTTAACAACTGTTTACGTCTATAACTATTTATATATAAATGTTTTGTTATAAACGTTTGTTTTATATCTAAACGTTTGATTCTGTATAACATTTTTATATGTTTACAGTTTTGGTTTTGTTTATTGTTTCTTTTAAAAATGTCTAAAACGTTTACAAATAATAATTGTTTTACAAAGTTTTATTAGATACAAAACTTTTATCCCATATTAATAGTCTCATTTAACTCTTTGTTTACGTTATTGGTTTTATAACAGTTTCTAATAATTGTTTGTTATATTTGTTTCCTGTGCATTGTTTTTAAATTGTTTATGTATAAAAATGAACTTAATGACATATTCCATTGTTGATTTTTTTTCTTGTTTTTTTTACGTGAACGTTTAGTTCTGTATAACGATTAATTTATGTATATTTTTTAATGTAATAACGTATTCCATTATTGATATTATTATCAAACGTTTATGTATATTTATACTTTCATATCATAAAAGTTTATAATCTGTTTGTGTTTCTTATTTTTTTTGTTTTATATATCAGTTTAAGTTATAATATAATTTGTTTCATTTTCCTTGTAAACTCTTTGTCAGTTTATGTTTTTGTTTCTTATATAACTGGTTTTATTTTAATTGTGTAAGTGTATATATACATATAGTTTACTATTTATAACAGTTTTGTCTTTAAATGCAAATAGTTTGTTTTCTTTCTTTCAACGTGTTTACATATTATACAGGTTATAAATATTTTGTAAACTTTTTGTTATATATAACAAGTTGTTTATGTTATATAGTTATAAGTTGTATAATTGTTTATTTCGTTGATTATTATTTTTAATTGTTTCTATTTGATTAATATTTTAAAGGAAACTAATTTGTGGTTCCCATTTTTAGAAATGGGTGATAACATAAATGTTGTTCCAACTGAGAATGTTCCAACTAGGAGCACTTCTGAGACACCACTGCCGTCTCCTCAGGTTCATACCTTGACCTCGACCTTGATGCAACTATTGTCTGTTATGGTTCCTATGAACCACAATGAAAAACCTTAAAAGTTTAATGGACTAAATTTTAAAACTTGGTAACAAAAGATGTTGTTCTATTTGACAACACTAAATCTTGCAAGATTCTTGAAAGAGGATCCTCTTACTATTAGAGAGAATGAAACAGATACTCAGACTTTACTTGTTGTTGAAGCATGGAAGCATTCTAATTTTTTTTGTGCAAGAATTATATTTTAAATGGCTTGACTGATGCACTTTATAATGTGTATAGTCCGAAAAAAAAAACGGCCAAAAAAGTATAGGAATCTTTGGACCATAAATACAAAATAGAAGATACTGATGCTAAAAACTTCATAGTTGGATGGTTCATGAACTCCAGAATTGTGGATTCCAAGACTGTAATTAGTCAAGTTTAAGAACTGCAATTACTTATTCATAAAATTCATGCAGAAGGAATGGTAATTAGTGAGTCTTTTCAGGTAGTTGCAATTATAAAGATGCTACCACCTGCGTGGAATGACTTTAAAAACTATTTGAAGCACAAGCGTAAGGAGATGAGCGTTGAAGACCTTATTGTTTGACTTCATATTGAGGAAGACAATAGAGGATCTAAGAAAAAGCTTTTTAACAAGTCGAGGTCCAAGCTAGGACCTAAGAGTGGAATTTCAAAGAAGCAGAATTTTCAAGAGAAGTGTTTCAACTGTGACAAGGTGGGTCACAAGTTAGCAGATTGTAGGCTGCCAAAGAGGAACAAGAAGAAAGAGGACAATGTAGTGGATACCATCACACAAGAAGTGTCAAACATTAGTCTTTCTACTGTGGTCTCTGAAGTCAACATGGTGGACTCCAACCCCAAGGAGTGGTGGCTAGACACTGGGGTCACACACCATGTTTGCTATGATAGAGTTGCTTTTGCTAAACTCGTACTGTCAGATTTTAGGGAGAAGTTGTATATAGGCAACTCTGTCACATCTAAGATCAACGAACAAGGGATGGTATTTTTGAAAATGACATCAAGCAAGGAAGTCAAGCTACAAAATGTGCTATATGTACTTGATATCTAGAAGAATCTCATTTCTGGAACTCTGCTGAGTTCACATGGCTTCAAGATGGTTTTTGAAGCTAATAAAATAGTTTTGTCTAAACATGGAATGTATGTGGGAAAAGGTTATGTGAAAGATGGGATGTGGAAAATGAATGTAATGGTTGTTAAGCCCAATTTCATCAATAAAATTAAAAAGTCTTCCGCTTATATGCTCGAGTCTTCTAATTTATGGCATGGTAGACTAGGTGATGTTAATTATGATACTTTGCATAGATCAATTAACTTGGACACATGTCCACGTTTAATATTGATCCAAACATAAATGTGAAATACATGTAGAGGCAAAACTAACGAGATCTTCGTTCCAAACGATTGAGAGAAATACAGGGCCACTTGATTTGAGACATAGCAATGTTTGTGACTTAATATTTGTTCAAACTAGAGGTAGGAATAAATATTTTGTCACATTCATAGATAATAGCACAAAATATTGCTATGTATATTTGCTTAAAAGCAAAGATAAAGTTATAGAGAAGTTTGCTTTCTATAAGCAAGAAGTTAAAAACCAACTTAATAAGAAAATTAAGATGGTAAGAAGTGACCATGGTGGTGAATATGTAAAATCTTTTAGTGAATTTTGTGCAGAACATGACATTCTTTACAAGATTATGCCACCCTATTCACCTTAGTCAAATGGTGTGGCTGAACGCAAAAATCATACCTCAAAAGATATGATGAATGCAATATTGATAAGTTCTGGATTGCCTCAGAACATGTGGGGGGAAGCCATTTTGTCTGCTAATTACCTTTTAAATAACCCCGAAAGAAAGAAGACAAGACCCCTTATGAATTTTGAAAAGATGGAAGCATTCCTACAAATACTTGAGAGTGTGAGGATGTCTTGCAAAGGTAATGGTACCTACACCAAAGAAGATGAGAATGGGTCCTAAAACGGTTGATTGCATCTTCACTGGTTATGCCCACAACAATAGTGCTTATCGGTTCCTTGTGTATGAATCTAAAAACCCTAAGATTGACAAGAACACGATAATAGAATCTAGGAATGCATCATTTTTTGAACATGTATTTCCTTGTAAATCTAAAGAGGATGGTCCAAGTTCATCTAAATGAATGTTTGAGACTATTGAAAGGAATAGTCAGGATCACCAAGAAGTTGAAACCAAACAAGAAGAGGAAGAGCCTAGACGAAGCAAAAGGGCAAGGACAAAAAAGTCATTTGGACCAGATATTCGGACCTATATGCTAGAGGCTGAAACTTAAACTTTCAAAGAAGTTGTAAGCTTATCTGAGGGTCCTTTATGGAAAGAAGCTATAAAGAGTGAAATTGATTCCATTATGCAGAATCACACTTGGGAATTAGTGGACCTTCCTCTAGGAAGTAAACTACTAGGTTCTAAATGGATTTTCAAACAGAAAATGAAAGCAGATGGAACGATTGACAAGTATAAGGCTAAACTTGTTATAAAAGGATATAAACAAAAAGAAGGCCATGATTACTTTGATACTTATTCTCCTATAACAAGAGTAACCTCCATAAGAATGATTCTAGCGATTGCCACTTTGCAGAACCTTGAAGTACATTAGATGGATGTAAAGACTGCTTTCCTTAATGGAGATCTTGAAGAGGAAATTTATATGAAACAACCAGATGGTTGTATTTCTCCAGGACAAGAAAAGAAAGTCTACAAACTGGTGAAGTCTTTGTATGGGCTTAAACAAGCACCAAAGTAATGGCATGAGAAATTTGACAGTGTTATTATATCAAATGGTTCCAAAGTTAATAAGTATGATAAGTGTGTTTAAGTTAAAAGAACAGATGATGGATATGTCATTCTTGGTCCATATGTAGATGACATGCTAATCGAGGATAGCAATAATCGGATGATCAAATCTACCAAAGATATGTTGAACTTTAGGTTTGACATGAAAGACATGGGACCTGTCGATGTGATTCTGGAAATCAAAATTAAAAGGTCGTCTGATGGACTTATCTTGAGTCAGTCACACTATGTGGACAAGATACTTGACAAATTTAGTAAAAATGACTCAGGCGTGGCCAAAACACCAATTGATATTAGTCAACATTTATCCAAAAATAGAAGAGAAAGTATATCCCAGGTGGAATATGCTAGAGTGATAGCTAGTTTAATGTACTTAATGATTTGTACAAGACCAGATATTGCCTATGTTGTGAGTATTCTGAGTAGATTCACAAGTAATCCAAGAGATAACCATTGGAAAGCGATTGTTAGAGTACTCAGATACTTATGATATACTTATGATTTTGGGCTATATTACACAAGAGATCCTACTGTTATTGAAGGGTATTCTGACGCAAGTTGGATATTTGATATACAGGATTCTAAAGCTACAAGTGGATATGTATTCATTTTAAAAGGCGCAACAGTTTCATAGAAGTCCTCAAAACAGACGGTAATAACTAGATCCACTATGGAATCTAAGTTTGTAGCCTTAGATAAAAGCGATGAAGAACCTGAATGGCTAAGGAATTTCTTGGAGGATATTCGTGAATGGTCTAAACCTGTGTCTGCAATATGCATATATTGTGATAATCAATCTGCTAGTAGCAGAGGACAAAATGTGATGTACAATGGTAAGTCAAGACCTATATGTCGTTGACATAATATCGTTAGACAACTGATCTCGACTGGAGTCATGACAATAGGCTATATAAGGTCTAAGAAAAATATTGCGGATCCATTAACCATAGGACTGAATAGAGATCAAGTTGAGAAAACATCAAGAGGAATGGAACTTAAGCCCATGAAAGAATAGGTTGAAATAGTATAAACCTAACCTTATTGATTGGAGATCCCAAGATCTAAGTTCAATGGGATAACTAAACTGAATAGACCGAGTAGGATCACTGTAGGGGTTATCCCAACCCATTCCTATAACAAAAACAGTGATACCCATAAGGAAAGGTTAAGCAGTTTGCTTTTAATGATTCTTACACATCAAATACGTTGGGAATTCGACTAGAGTAATACGGGTTACTCTTAAGTAAGAAATCACCTCTATGAGAAAGAAGTGAGGCCGCTTCAAAGGAGAATTACTAGGGCTCAATTCTTTAGAAACTCTTGTAGAACCAGGGAGATGTTCATGACCAAAATGAACATAACCATGAGAACTAAAACTGTGTAAGGAAAATATCTATGTGAGGTATGTTATCATTTACACAAATAGCAGAATAGTTCAAGGACATCACATCTACTAGTCAGCTAGTAGTAAACATACTTTCACAAGGGAAGGTTCAAGGGTAAACACTACCTATCCTATGTAGGTATTAACCGAAGAACTCTATCACCATAATTTAAAATAGGACCCACTTTGTAAAAGTGATGGGACTTGGCGAATTTGTGTTCTTAGCCATGAGGAGATCAAAACCATATATTTATATGCTCAAAATGGTAATCGGATGAATGAGAAATTGATGCTCAAAGTGTCCCTATTGACATTTGGATTTTGTTGGAATAAGCCTAAATGTGGAGTCCTACATTGGTTAGGTATTAAAGCTTGCTATGGTTTTTAATTGATTGCACTTTTGTGCTTGGGTAAGATGTTATACCTAAGAGGCTTTCTCACACATAGGGGGGTGCAAATCACGAACCTAATGGGCTAGAGACCCAATATGTGTACACATGACATGGGCGATTCAAATGCTGGGCTCGTTAAGCTTGCCTTGCATGGAAAGTGGCACATTTTTTATTGCTTCCAAAAATAGTAAATCTAAATTTATGATTGCTCATAAAGCTAGGTTAATAGCACCTCATAAAACTTACAGTTATGCAGGTTAATGACATTAGAATTAAACCTCATAATACCAACTCATAAATCCGATTAAATCATAGTGTAACCCACTCATGACCAGCCTATAAAAAGGGGTTGTTTTCCTTTTGTTCAAAACACGAAAATTCTTACACAGTTGTGCAAGGCCTTTCTCTTGTTCTCCTATTGTTCTTTTTTGTTTTTCTTGGTACCGTCATTGTCCTTTTGGTGATAGAGGAAGACGCATATCAAGTTCGCCGAAGACGGTATCGATAGTGCTTAAGATTCTATTGCTAGTCATTATATCCTAAAAGACAGACATCCGTTGAATCCTCATGCATAACCGAAAGGGACAAATCTATTTTAAAGAAAGCGTGAGCTACACGTGCCTTAACATTTTCTGTATAATTTCCACGTTGCTTCAATTGAAGGTTTTGTTGTATCTGTTTTTCTTAATTTTCAATTTTTTACAATTGTAACCTATTCGTTTTATTCATAATCCATGCTATATTTGCTAACAAGTGCTACCTCTTTGAAAACATGATTCAAATCAAAGGTTTGAATAGAAAAACCATATAGAAATTTAATTGTTGTTAGAGAAAATATATTTTATCGCTGAAATGAACTAAAGATGGAATGATTCAAATTTCACAACTAATTTTATATAAGTTAATCCTAAATGCCCTTCGTATTATATGTATATATATATTTTTGAATTCTTTGCTATAAAGTCCAAGGCTGCACAAACATATCTACAATTTGCCTAACCATCTGCGTTGCTCCGCTCTAGGTGGTTATATGTCAAAATCATTCTTTTGGTGGGCAAGCGGGGCGATTTCAATATGCCATTTTCTCAGGTGGTTGTGGATTGCAGTTTGAGATCACGGTTTCAAACCAACCTGGCCATCTAAATATTATATATGTGTAATATAAATTTTTAAATTTTATAGAATAAATAAAAGTTTGATGTTTGACTTTTGAGTTTTCTTGTTATACATAATATTGTGAATTTGAAGTCTAGTTTTTTATTTTTTTTCATTTTGAATTTTAAATTTAGATGTTAGAATTTAGAATATGCATGTTTCTTTTATTTATTAACCTTTATATGTTTAGATGTTATATTATATCTAGGATTGTACTTTGAATATTGTTATATTTTGGACTCTAATTTTACATTCATATAATTAGTTCAAAATTCAAATTATATTTGTAAATGCTTATTTATCAATAATTATATTTAGTTCTTTTTATTGGTTATATTAATTACATTGCGATGCTGTTCTTCTACTTTTGCTTTGATAGGGGTTTTGTGAGAGAGTGTGGCACTGCCCCCCTCTCCATCGCCATCTAAAGCCTGGCATTGCCTCCGAACTGGCCACCAGGACTAGGGCCTATGAGAGGGGGAGGTCAATCTGAGCTTGGGAGGGGAAAGGAGGTGCATCAGGAAAAGGAGATGGGGTGAGGCGAGGGAGAGGCCGATGGTCTACTGTGCCGACAGGAATAGGGTGGCTGGTGTGGTTGGTAGTGGCAACGGCCATAGAGTTCAAGGCCGTCCTAGTGGCTATGTTTTGATCGCAAATGGAGGAGGAAGGAAATCCAAACCGTGGTGGAATAAAGGGAATGGCAATGATGCCTGGGCTTTGGTTATTGGTCGGAGGAGGGAGGAGATGGTCAGCAGAGCATTGACGACAATGTTTTCCTACAATCCCAAGCTGGTTCCATTGGTTTGGAGTACGGGTTGGATTAGGAGGGTGGTACAGGGGTGGTTTTTTGGAGGCCAGCCAAGTCCACATAGCGAAAAATAGAAGAGACGGTGGCAGCAATAGGTCATTCCCAGTCAAGGTGTTTCCTTCAATTTTTTCTGTTTTGTTTGTTTCCTAACAAGATTTTTTTTTTTTTTGTTCACAACCAGTTACGTTGCTATTTAAGTTTAGATTCTTAGCTAATTTAAATCGGGAGTTGTAACCCATAAAATAAATAGGCGTTTAGTCTCTTTTCTTTTTGTTGTTATTTTTTGACTTATCTTTTTTTTTTCCCTTTTTGGCTCTTCCATAGAAATTAAAGCAAGTTAGTAAAATAATTTAATTAATTAGATGAAATATGCCAAGTTTCAGGATGCATAAGGATTATTTAGAGATGCAACAATAGGTTGGGGCCCGTGGGTAGGCTCGGGCCCGTCCTACTACAGTGATGGGCCCGGCCAACACAGCCTAACACTATTCACAGCCCGGTCTAGCCCATAAATATTGATGGGCTAGGCTGGGCTAATATATGTCGGCCCATAGGTCAACCCAGCACGGCCCATGAAAAATCATGGGTCGGGCCAAGCCATCCCGACCCACAATGGGCCAGCCCACCGACCCGACCCAGGCCATCCCCACCCACAATGGGCCAGCCCACCAACCCAGGCCTAGCCGGCCCGTCTATGCCCATAATAGGACAAGCCATCGCAGCCCATATAAGGCCCATACAGGCTCACAATGGGCCAGCCCATCGAAGGCCCATTATGGCCCAATTTTATATAAATATATATATATATATATACATATTTAGATATATTTTTTCATATTCATTCATGGGTGAACATGGCTGAGTATGACCTGCTCCAGTAAGTCATGTAAGGCCCATTGTAAGTCATGTATTATCACATCAAAAGACTATACATTTAATATATATATATATTATTTAATACACATAAGAATTAAATATATTATAATATATATACATACCATATTTACCCGTGAGTGAATATGACATTAGATTTCCCCCATGCATATCACATCACGATAGGCCTGGCAAGTTCTTTTTCTTTTCTTTTCATTTCTTTTTTTTATTATTTTTTTCCTTGTAGGCATGCTTTGCTTTTGAGAAGTAAAGTTGAGGATCAGATGCTAAATCTATAGGTCATGTATTATCACATCAAAATACTATACACTTATATATATATTATTTGATACATGTAAGAATTAAATATTATATAATATATATGCATGCCATATTCACCCATGTGTGAACATGGCATTAGATTTCCCTATGCACATCACATTGCAATAGGCCTGACTAGCTCTTCTTCTTTTCTTTTCATTTTTTGATTTTTTTTTCCTGTAGGCATTATTAGCATATGTGGACCCTAATTATTACCCTAACGCAGATTACCCCTATGCAGAGCCTAATTATTACCTTGACAAAAATTTTATCTGCAAGTTTATTTTACATGAGGGTAGTTTTGGTTTTTTACATAAGGCATGCTTTGCTTTTGAGAAGCAAACTAGCAAAACTGAGAATCAGATACTTAGTCTATAGGTCATGTATTATCACATCAAAATACTATACATTTAATATATATATTATTTAATACATATAAGAATTAAATATTATATAATTTATATAAGCCATATTCACCCATGAGTTAACATGGCATTAGATTCCCCTATGCAATTATAAAGGGGTAGGCCTAACATAGAGGCTCAAAAGGAAGGCCTGCAATATGCAAAGCTGAGACGTTAAGTCTTCAGCGAATTGTCTAATCAAATCACACTGGAAAGAAAAAAATTAAAAAAATAAACTTTTTTACCTATAAATAAACGTAGAACATTTACAAAGATACTCATTCAACAAACTTCTAAAATCTTATGTATTGTCTTTTTTTTTTTTAGTTTGGTTAGAGTTCTTTCGAAAGGAAAAAAAAATCTTGAAGGTATAATTTATTTCATTTGTTGTTCATTAATTTTGTATTGTTTTAAGTTAATTTTATTGTGTAATTATTTTATTTAATTTTTATGTTACATTAATTTATTGTTATTTTTTATTAAAGCTATGGCATCATCACATAGAGGGAGAGCCAACGTTTCACATTTGATGATCAACGAAGAAGAACAATTTAATGATCCACTTGAAGAAATTGGAGCTGACTTCCTATCTCAAGTTGATGACTCCTCTGAAGTCACTTGTAAGGGCAAAAGGAAAGTGCAACAAACTTCATCAGTTTGGAGTTACTTTGGTCTAGTAACACGTACAAACGAGAATGGTGTAACAAAAGAACGTGCAATTTGCAAAGTGTGCAAACAAGACAACACAGGTAAATCCTCTTCTAGCACTGGTCACTTAGAGAGGCATCACAAAAAATGCAAAGCTAAGCATGATGTAGGTGGTGTTGATTATTGTCAACAAACACTTCAATTTAGCCCTGATGGTAGTGTTACCAGTTGCTCATATGACCAACAAAGACTAGAGAATGGCACGTTAGATATTTGGCTAGTGCTCAATAACCAATTAGTCTTGCTGATGATCCGACCTTTGAGGAGTACATTCAAAATGCTTATAATCCATAATATAGGCGTGTTTCAAGAACTACCACAAAAGCTAACACCATGAAAGTTTTTCATTCAATGAGGGAAAAATTAGTAATTGAATTTAGTTCATTCACTGCATCTATTGCATGCACATCTGATTTGTGGAAAGGTCGTACAAAAACTAGTTATATCTGCGATAAAGATTGGTCTTTTCAAAAAAGGTTAATTGCTTTTCGACCAATGCCTTGTCCGCATGATGCTAAGGCCATTCATGATGTCATCATAGTTTTTGATTTTTATGGCATTAAAGAAAGGTTTTGAGCATTACATTTGATAATGTATCTACTAATACTGCTGCTATTAACTTTGCAAAACAACTTTGAGACCACAACATGGCGAAACACTTTTTCACCAAAGATGTGCTTGTCATATTATTAACTTGTATGTTCAAGATGGCATAAAATTTTTTCAAGGTTATTTGAAAAATATTCAAACAGCCTTGGGTTACATAGCAAGTTCTAGCTCTCAAATTGAAGAGTTTGTTAAACATTGTAAGAGAGCAAGCATGAAACCCAGAAAACTTCAAACTGACATAGGACATCAGTGGATTCAACATATTTGATGCTGAACGCATGCCTACCATACAAAAAGGTCATAACCATGTATTACAACTTGAAGAATCCAACTGAGCCACTTCAAGAATCTGATTGACAAATTGCTTCATACTTCTACAATTTCTTAAAGGTTTTTTACGAAGCTACTCTCCAACTCTCAGGTGTATACTATCACACCTCTTCTCATACATTACATAAATTGTACGACATTGCTGCAACCTTCGATATGATAGAGATTTTGACATGTTTAGGGAATCTGTTGAGTTCATGGAATAAAAATTCAAAAAATATTGGGAATGTGTTCCACCTTTGTATTGCATAGCCGCTATATTGGATCCAAGAGTTAAATTAGCTGGCGTTGAATATTTGCTTAAGGGTATAGGGGAAAAATTAAGGATGCATTCTGACATCATAACCATTCAAAATGTGCAAGCAAAAGTTAACAATATACTTACTGCATATAATGAAAAATATGGAGGAGGCCAAACAGTATCCCCTACACCTTTAGCAAATACTACATCTGTACCACATGGTTCTTCATGGGCAAGTATGATTAGCTACACTGGATTTGGTTTGGTGCATCATCCACATCTTCAACACGCAATGAATTAGAAAATTATCTGGAAACAAATTTTGTGGCATTCATTTCCAATGAGCAAGGTGGTGGTCATGATTTCAATAAGTTTGATCTTTTGTCATTTTGGAGATCACAGTCAAGAACTTTTCCTGTACTCTCTAAAATGGCTCGTGATATACTTACCATATCAGTGTCTACAGTTGTAAGTGAACAAGTATTTAGTTGCAGTGGTAGAGTACTTAATGAACCATGTGCATGTACGAGTGACAATATTTTGGAAGCAGTAACGTGCGTCAAAGATTGGGAGGATGCTCGCAGAAGAAGCCAAGAAGTTCAAGATGATTAGGTTGATGACTTTGAAAATTTGGACATTTCTGATACTCCCACTGGGAGTAATACATTGTAATTATGAGCAATATTTTTTATGTTTTTTTGTTTTTTTTTTTTTTGTTTTTAGTAATTTTGTAAACATCTTATGTATAATTATCCCAATATTACTCTTTTTTTCTTACCAAGGTTTTGTCCCACTGGGTTTTCCTTGGAACTGTTTTTAATGAGGCAATCGTAAATAAAATATCTCTCTTTATATTTCTCTTGACTATTCAAATTTTTATATTTGTTAACTTGTTTAAAAATTTAAAAATCAAAAATCAAAATCAAAAAATCAAAAATTGCATGCTTAGATGGGCCGGCTCATTTAAACCCATGATAGGCCAAGATGGGTCGGCTCATTTAAGGCCCACGGCACAGCCCGACACGGCCTACGGCACAACCCATGTAAAATTAGCATGCAAGCTGGGCCGACCCGTTCTTGCATCACTAGGATTATTCATATGCTAGCTATCACTTTGGAGTTTTTTATCTTTGTTTTTTTTTTTTTTTTTTGGCCAGGGTTTGTTGATTTCGACCAAATAAATTTTCACTTTCAATTATTTTTCTCCTTAATTTTGGTGTTCTGGGCTCAAAGAAAATGGCTTGGGTTAATGAAAAAACAATATTTACGTGGCACGTTTAAGAAGTGCCTATATATAACCATAATTATCCTAAGAAAGCTTTTCACCCAAGAAGAATATATTTTAAAAAATTTAAAAGAAAGAGCAATTGGCATCAAAGAATATGGTAAAGCATCTCGATTAATTGCCATTTAATAGAAGACTCAATAGAAAAAAGAAAAAAAGAAAAAAAGTTGATTGCAAAGTTTAAAGGAAAGAAAAGTGCATCCCTAAAGGGGCTCCCATCCAGAAAACAACAACAAAATACAAACAGGAAACTAGCCGTTACTAGGAAACTAGTGCTAAAGACTATTGAAACCCCACTTTTGAAAATCATTCCCTAAAATAGATCTTAAAAAGCTTGCCCCAAAAAAAAAAAGAAAAAAAAAATAAGAGAAAATCTTGTACAAAAACTTTGGCACTGTCTCCACCTAGCAAAGGGAAGATTAATGATAATTGATATTGACGCTAATCATAATCGATTATTATATAATTAGCATTAAGCTCCTTAGTTTCTTTTACATGTAGTTTTTTTTTTTAAAAAAAAAAAGCTAGATACTCCATTCACATTGGAACAATAAGTGTTCAAAATCCCAGAAAGCTCGTGTTGCTCTATAAGTATAGGACATGAAATCATGCAAACGTCGAGAATCACTGGCAATATTTGTGTGTATTTTTCTCAGAGCCCTGGTACAACAATCCGACCCTTTAGCATTTTTGTTTTCTTAATGTTGCCGCTATACGCTATTAACGTTATGTCCTTCTACTCCAGTTTACAATCGGAATCTTGAATAAACTTCATTTTCACGTCCCAAATAAAAAGAACTGATTAATCAAATTATAATATAGCACCTAATCCAGAATATTCTCATGAAAAATGGGATATTTTCCTATGCATGGATGTTATCGTTTGGATTGGATGAATATATAGCTGTTGAACCAATAATTACTAGCGTTTGAACCATATGGACAAATCATCTTAACATATGTTCTTTTTTATATAAATGATAGAAGGCGACAACTAACATTAGTACTACAAGAAACGACGCTTTTAGCAACGATTTGTTTGTCGCTAAAGGTCCGGGAGTCGTCACTAATAAACTACGTCATCACTAAAAAAATATTTACTAACAACAGTACGGCACGTCATTGCTAATTCTAGGGGCCATGAATCGGTTCATGATGATGTCGTCATCGAGTTTTAGCAATGACTTTTTGTCGTCGCTAAAAGTTTTTTAATTTTTTGAAAATTTTTAAATTCTGACGATAGATCATCGCTAAAAATTTTCTCGTTGGTTTTAATTTGTCGTCGCTAGCAGTCTCTTTTTTAGAAAATAATAAAAACATATTTTATTACAATTAAATAAAATTTTTAAAAAATTAAAGATATATATTTTATTGCAATTTTTTGATGGAATATTTTATTGTAATTAAATAAATATTGTTGGTTTTTTATTTGATTTGTTTTTAAACATTTTTTGATTTTGTAAAAATTTACAAATAATTGAAATATAAATGAAAGGCAAAAATAATTAATAATATAACACAAAGTGCGATATACACTTCATAAAAATAAAATAAAACATACTACATAATCTAATAACAAATGAAAAGCAAATAAAAGTAGCAAAAATCTAATAATATACAAAATTCATCTAAGTTTACATTTTGTTCCTCTTCCTCTTCTTCATTAGCAGGAGGGACTATAGACGCTGGAGGTGGAAGTATGTCGACAATGATACCATGGTTCATTTGCCTCAGTTGATTAACTAGCTCGATGTTGCTAGCATATAATTATGTGTCAGTTTTGCACCTCTAGAGGCAACTGCGTATGCTTGGACTATGAACTAGAGGGTAGGGAACTAGAACTTGGCTTCCTTTAACTCAGTCGAGGTTCCACTCTGATTCGGTGACTCCTACACATCCCCAGCACATTTGCAAGTATGGTGACCTCATTAATGGTAGGGACTGGAGAGGAGGTTGTAGCCTACGTCGCCTGCATTTGCCTCTCTTGAACCATTTAGCACTCTGCTTTGTTTCTTGTGGCCGCGTCTACTGTTGTAACTGTTACCTTTCTAATTGGATGACATTGGGATTGGAATACAGACAATTGTCACTTTCGAGACGATTAATTTGATACCCAATTTCTTTCTGGCTGATTAAACCTTGTCTCAATACCATTGAAATACATGGCAAAAAAAAAATTCCAAGCTTCATTCACAACATACCCTTCAGCAATAGAACCCTCATGTCATGCCCGATTTCTAACAAACTGATTAAACATCCCAATATACCTCTCGAACGGATACATCCATCTCATATAAATAGGACCCCTAAGCATGGCTTCTTCAGGAAGGTATAGTATCAAGTGAACCATGATATCAAAAAAAAAGGCAGGAAGATAGTCTCCTACTTGCACAATATCATCACAACACTTTCTTAGGCCTTCTCTAAATCTGTGGTGTTTAATGTCCTAGCGCAAATAACTTAGAAGAAATTACATAATTCGGTAATAGTTTTCATTATTTCCTTTTTTAAAAAAAGGATGAATCCCTATCGACAACAACTATCGCATAAGCATAAGACAATCATAAGATTTAAGCCCAATTAACTTATTGCTTGAGTCTACAACATTTCTTCTCAAATTGGAGGCAAACCTATCAAAAAACATAATTAATTTTATAAAATCACAAAACTTTTTCCTATCAGCAATCCCCAAAGTGTAGCTTGCATGTGGTTTCAACCACTGATCACCATCCTTGTACAACTGTAACTCATGTCTTACACCCATATTTGTTAGATCTTTTCTTACTTTTTCCATACATTTCATCTTTCCTTCTATGTTCAAAAGGGTCCCCAAATTGTCGTATACATTCTTCTCGATGTGCATAACATCCAAATTATGTTGTAGCAACATTGATGACTAGTACGGTAGCTCCCAAAAATATACTAACATTCGACCAGTTCAACCCACTCAAATTGTCCTTCCTTCAAATACCTCTAAATTGCATGTGTTTACCTGGAAACCCAACATGAACATGTCTTAGTTGGCGAAAAATTTCTTATGTCGACTTTGGACATGGTGCACAACTTCTTTCAACTTTTACATCGGACTTTTTGCATCTTTTCATTTTATGATCATTTGGAAGCCACTTTCGAAGGCCAACATAACAAACTTTACTTGTGCATCGTCTGGATGTGGTTTCATTGTTGCATTGTGGACATGCTTTGTAACCCTAACCAATCCAACCAGAAAGATTACTATGAGCATGGAAGTCATTCATAGTCCACAGTAAGGCCACCCACAATTTGAAGGAAGAATTAGAAGTAGCATCACTAACAAAGATCCCATCACACTGTAGTTCTTTCAACTCATCCAGAAGCGATCTCAAGAAGACATCCATATATTTTCTAGGGGACTTTGGTCCAAGAATCAACAGAGTTAATGTCAAGTACGAGTTCTTCTTGCACAACTATGGGGTAGATTGTAAGCAGTCAAAGCCACAAGCCACATACTATGCGAGTACTCATATTTCCAAATGATGTGAATCTGTCAGCAACCAACCCTAATCTAACATTTTGAGATTCACTCGCAAAATCTAGGTACTTTGTTTCAAAAATCCTTCCAAGCCTTACTATCAATAGGATGTCACGTCAACCTTCACGTCTTGATTGCCCTCAATGGTGCCATGTCATGTCATTCATAGTATGATGGGAAGCATACAATCACTCCAAAAGACCCTTCAAAGGGAAGTACCTCAAAATCTTGTGTAGTACTTTCTTTCCCTTCACGTTTTTCTCTACCCACCAACTTCATTACATATAAAGCAAGCTTCCAAATCTGTGTTCTTCTTCCAAAATAACACGCAATCATACTTGCAGACATGAATTGATTCATACCCTTACCCAAGTTTCTTCAAATTTTTGTTGGCCTGATAATGCAAAGCAGGAAGTTTAAGACTTGGAAGATTATCTATCCACAACTTTAGCATCTAGTCAAATGACTTGTTTGTCCAATTATTCTCCACTTTCAAATGCATTAGTTTAGCCAACAAGTTTAAAGCTGAAGTCTTTGAAACATAAAGGTACAACTCCGTCTCCATTGCTTCAAAGAGATCCTTGTATTCTTCCTACAGGCCTTCATCAATTATATGTGTCTCCTCAGAATCACCAACTTCCCTATGGCCAGTGACATCTTGGTATATTGTATACATCTCATTCAATGGTTCAGACACATCATTAACGGTGCTTGTAGTGGTTTCCTCTACTTCTATATGATGAATCCACTTAGTATGCAACATGTTAAACCCTTTACTAAATATGTGCACTTTGACAGTTTCTTAGGTCACAATCAAAAATTCAAGCAATGTACGCAAGGACATCTTACAATACCACTATCATTGACATAATTTTTGGCAATCTCAATGAATGTTGTTAAACCCTTCCAATATGCATGCATTAGACGTTTCTTCAAATTTATCCTACTCTTGTCAATCGACATCTTTACATAGGTAATCCACAAAAAAAAAATGTACAAACATATAATGCAGTTGTATGCATGGAAAACTATTATCCTTCTTCACTCCTTATCCTACAAGGTAAAGGCCCTATCCCATTCAAGATTATGACTTATGTAATTGTTACTGATTCTACAACACCCTTTCTTGTAGAAATTTTGGCAGCATCTCCTGTTAGTTTTCATAAGTATGCTACGGAAGGTCACACACTTAGAGAATGAGAGAAGATAACTAAAAAATCTACCACAAGGAGTGAGTGAAAATGAGCAACAAACACATAAAATTACAATCTTAAACTATCCAAAAAAGACAATTCAAGATTGATAAGCCACTCATCGATTCTCAAACAGGTCTAAGATTATCTTAAGAATGAAATGCAATATATGAAATGTAACAAACTTATACGCACGTACGACTCTTAGTAGCAATAGTATGCTTGCCACCTAATTCTTGAATATCAATTAAAAAAATAGTACTGCTGCATTGGCACCTTCTTAAAAGTTTTATTCAGTTTTATGTAATTATTTATATTCGTTATCTATTAATTTTTATTACTTAAATATTAAACAATAATTCTTTATTCTTTTAATACTTTTAATTATGACATCTTAAATTATTATTTTTTTGTATATATTAAATTATTATTTTTTCCTATAATAAATTTGTAATTATAAAACAATCACATAATATTTAATTATTATTATTTTTTATTTTATACTCACTAAAATACTAGTTATGAATTTTTAACTATTAACTTTCTAATTATTAGTATTTTTATGTTTTTAAATAAATTAACAATTATTAACCACTTAAGTAATTAATTAATGCTAAGTTAGTTATTAACTAATATTAATTTTAATTACAACTTAATAATGTTTTCAATTTTCATTGTTAGTTAATTATTACTTAATTAGTTATTATAATCAACATAATTAATTACTTAATTTTGATTGTTAAGATTAATTATTACTTACTTTTAATTACTAAAATTATTAATTAGTTAAGATTGTTATTACTTAATTAGTTAGGAATATCATTAAGATTTTTTTAGGTGTTAAGATTTTTAATTACTTAATTTTCATTACTAAGATTACTAATTAATTTACATTATTAATCTTAAGATTTTTAACTATTATGAACATTAATTAGCAGTAACTTAAATAAAATAAACCAAATAACCAAATTTAATAAAAGTACAAAATCATATTAGACAATTACATAACTAAAATCACAACACCACATAGTCACATATTACACAAAATCATATATTACATATTACAAAATCATAAAATCACAACATCTCACAAAATCACATATTCAATTTACCACATATCATATATTAAATAAAACACATATTCAATAACTAAATAATTTCAATCATATACAATAACCACATAATTGTACATTACATAATCACATTTTTTTCTTTTGGAATTACATTACGCAACAAAATTGTTAAGAAAAAATTTTAAAAAAAACACAACTCACATTTAAGCAGCACAAAAACAGGGTTATTACAAATGAGGATGCAGCGACAAGCGAGTGTGGATAGCGACAATGGCGAGGCTATCGGCAAACAAAATAGAGAGAGAAAGAGAGAGGGGGTACGTAAAGAGGGAAAGAGAAGAAGGAAGAGAGGGGCAGTCGAGGGTGGCAGCTTGGGGCAGGGGAAGTGGCGATGGGGCAAGGGAAGTGTCGGCGGGGTGGCTTGCGATGGTTAAAGAAGGGAAGGAAATAGAGAGGAGGTACTGGAGGGAAAGAGAGAAAAAACAGAGAGGCTAGCGGTGGCTTGGGACAGTCAAAGAACGGCCGACGATGTCAGAGTTGGCTGGTCAGAGGGAGGTAGACAGAGAAACAGAGAGAGAAGAATAGTTAGAAAGAGAGAGAGGGGCGTAAAAGTGAGGAAGAAGGGGCTGGTTTTGGGTAATATTTCGATGACAAGACATCATCGCTAAAACTTGTTCAACAATGTTGTTTGCAATTGTCCTAATAAAGTAAGCTTATAGCCACAATAGAACTTTAAGCGACGACATCGTCGCTAAAAGTCTCAAAAAAATCTGACCCATGATTTTTTGCCACTTAAAAATTTAATGAAAATTGAATTTAGACTTTCAATGCGACATATAAGTCTTTGTAGTCAATAGCTGATAACACCTGCTGCCACATTCCGGCACAAACATTTAGTGCTCGCCAGACTTTTAGCAGCGACATTGTCGTCATTAGAAGATTTTGTTTTGCCACAATTCCCGCCAAAGTTGTCGGTCGTTGCTAAAAGTTCATCATATAAGTCGAAAGATTACTGCTTTTAGCGATGATACGTCGTCGTTAATATTCAATCTTTAGTCGTTACGAAAGGCGTCATTTCTTGTAGTAAGACACATATCCCAGGTTGACGCCCATTAGAGGTTATATATATATTCAAAATGCATGATTGTAATGTGATAAAACGTGCAACATGCAGTGTGAGTGTGTGCGGGCGATTTCCCTTCATTTTATCAATTTAGGCTAACAGGAATTTTTTTTTACTGCGACAGTAACATTGTTTGGGAGTTTAAATTAATTGTCAATCAAATCTTCTTGTTGTGTGTATATATATATCTCTGTGTGTGTGTGCGCGAAATAGAAAAGGACAATATATAGAGTCATGTGCTATGCATGTGACTGCGTATAAGCATATACGTGTAAGCTTATGAGACGTTGCAAAGCCAGATTCACCTCCAATTTCCAGACAAACATTGAAATGTACATAGTGTGTGTGTTTATATTATATTATATATTTATATGTATGTATGTGTGTGTGTATATATATATATATATATATAACTAAATTGTGTCTTGTAGCGAAAAGGAATTCCACCAATCAAGATTCCTCCATGCAAGCATATGTAGTTTTCTAACTTAGATATGTGAACAACACATCCTCCAAAACCGCCCCTATAAATATACCATATACACCCTCCTCGTTCTTACCCCCAAAAAAATACCATTATTTAAATATTCCACGCTTCCAAAAACCTTAACTAATTAGCTGTAGTTTCTTACGGCTTCCATCAATATGACTTCATCTTCAGCCATCAAGAACTTCAGTTTGCAGCCAAATTTTGAAGCCATACTTCCTAACAAGTTTAAATCTTATAGATTTTCCAAAAAGAAAGGCTTTTCTACGAGCAAACGCGACGCTCGTGGCTTGACGGTCACGAACGTCGCAACTCCTCCATTGCAAACAACCTCTTCTCCACCGCAATTACCGCCGCACCAGAGAAGTGACGACCACGATTCAAGCCTTGTTCATGTTGCCTGGACAAGTATAAGGCAGGAGAGATGGGAAGGAGAGTTGGTTGTTGATGGAGAAATACCACTCTGGCTGGTATCTACTTTTTATTTTTATTAATTATTATTTATTAGCAAGAATTACTAGGGCAACTTTTTTTATCAACTATTTTTTAAGTAGAAGAGTAGAGAATCAATTAATTAGTTCATGTTTATATTGAAATTTGTAAGCATTTCTGGCTTGTTTACTTTGGATCACTTGTTTTTTTTTTTTTTTTCATCCCCGTATTTTATTATTATTTTAATATATTGAGTGGAAGCTTGGTGCGAGATGAAAACTTTGGACGGTGCCAACCTTATTTTTTCGATAAGCTATAGGTTTTTTTTTATGTCAACTTTCCCTCTCTTTCTTTCTCTTAGAGGTGGGAAAAAGTACTACAACTCTTGTTCTTCGGAGAATGACAATTATTATTAGTTATAATTTCTAGAAAAACAAACTTGCATGAACCTTGGATAGTAGTAGCTAATCTTGCTCCTTTTTTTTTTTTTCCTTGTTTTTCAAAGCATATTAATCCATTTATTTATTCATGGGCTTGTCCCTACAAGAGAATGTGTTTTAGTGTACAATGACAACAACTGATGTCATGTTATGCTGAGTCACATTTGATTAATCCAATTAATCGCCTGATCTATGTACTGTCGTCACATGATGCGTCAAATGATTACAAATGAAGCATATTCTTCGGCTAGAATTATTCTATATAAATTATTAACATTTCTTTTTCAAATTTAAAAAGAAAACCAAAATTCTTTGACGAGAAACATTAATATGTACTGTGCCCTACTGTCTTCTTGTTATCATTATTATTTTTTTTCAATAATACGTAAAAGTTGTTTGAGAAAATAGTTAGAACTATCTTTTAATTTAAATTTTATGAAAGAAAACACTATAACATAAAACAGTTAGCGTTATAATTAAATTTTATAAGAGAAAATACTCTACCATAAAACAGTTGGCTCCCTAACTGCAACGAGGGCTAAATTTTGCTCCTTGTCCATACTTTAACGGACAATAGTCCCAGCTAATTATCGTCTTGTAATACACATTTTTTTACACATCCAGGCATGTTAAGTGTAAGAATCAAAATCAAACTAATTAATATGTATAAAAGTACAACTCATACCAAAACAAAATAACACAAAAGGTACTGATCAATATCAACTAATGGTCCCATAATTTTACATGCAGAATGGAACGTACCTAAGGAATGGTCCAGGGCTATGGCAAATTGGCGACTACAACTTCCGCCACCTCTTCGACGGCTACGCAACCCTAGTCAAGCTCAGCTTCCATGGTGGCCGTCTAACGGCCGGCCACCGCCAAGTGGAGTCTGAGGCCTACAAGGCCGCCAAGGCCAACAAGAAGCTCTGCTACCGTGAGTTCTCTGAGGTCCCCAAACCCGACACCTTCCTGGCCCACGTCGGCGAGCTCGCTGGCCTCTTCTCGGGCTCTTCGCTGACTGACAACGCCAACACTGGGGTTGTAAGGCTTGGAGACGGCCGAGTGGTCTGCCTGACGGAAACTCAGAAAGGGTCGATTATAATAGACCCGGAGACGCTGGACACGGTGGGGAAGTTCGAGTACAGCGACTCGCTCGGGGGCTTGATCCACTCGGCACACCCGGTGGTGACGGAGAAGGAATTTCTGACGCTTTTGCCGGACTTGGTGAGCCCCGGATACTTGGTGGTGAGGATGCAGCCAGGGAGCAACGAGAGGAAGGTGATTGGAAGGGTGAGCTGCCGCAACGGACCGGCACCCGGGTGGGTGCATTCGTTCCCAGTGACCGAGCACTATGTCGTCGTGCCAGAGATGCCGTTGAGGTACTGCGCCCAGAATCTGCTTAGGGCTGAGCCTACGCCCTTGTATAAGTTTAGGTGGCATCCGGAGTCTAAAGGGTTCTTGCATGTTATGTGCAAGAGCAGTGGCAAGATTGTACGTATATCTCCTCACACAATTCATTCATTTATAAGTGCAATGCTAGCTGTCATATATTTAAGGATGATAAAAGTATGGATTAAATTACAGTTAATTATTAAATTGATTCATTAGTTGTTAAAATAAATATTTTTTTACAACCCCAAAAACTGAAATTACGTCAAGGATATCAATTCAGATCATTATGATATCACATATTAATTATTTGTGGTAATTGTTGAATTTATAACGCTCAAACCGTTAGTTAAAATCAATATTAGTTTAAAACACTATAGCTATAGAGAGCTTTACATTGTATTTGTTTTTTACTTTACACTGTAGTTATAGAGAGCTTTATACTATAAACGGTTGCAACAATAGGCGCCAAATAGAGGCCTAATACTTAAAAAAAAAAAAAATCAAACAAGTGATTTGATTTGAAAGAAAAAATCACTCTTCATAATCAACTAGAGTTATAATTTAAAATATAGTGGTGTGTCTATATATATAATAATGTTTATATATTATGCGTTTATGTGTCTTACCAAAGATCTTTTAAATGACAACCAACTAACTTATTTGAAGGTGGCGAGCGTGGAAGTGCCATTGTACATTACTTTCCATTTCATAAACGCTTATGAAGAGAGAGACAAAGAAGGGAGGTTGACGGCCATTGTTGCAGACTGTTGTGAACATAATGCGGACACGTCCATCCTTGACAAACTGAGGCTGCAGAACCTCCGCTCTTTTAACGGCCAGGATGTGCTACCAGATGCCAGGTACCTATATTAATACGTATATATAATTAATTTGATTTCTAGATATATTGATAATTAATGTTGTTAACGATTATAATGTTATTATGTGATTAATTTATGAATTTAGGGTTGGAAGATTTACCATACCAATGGATGGGAGTGCATATGGGAAGTTGGAGGCAGCTTTGGACCCAAACGAACATGGGAGAGGGATGGACATGTGCAGCATAAATCCAGCCTTCTTGGGCAAGAAATACAGATATGCTTATGCTTGTGGAGCACACCGCCCATGCAATTTCCCCAACACTATCACCAAGGTACGTAACTATATCATCACCAATATGCAATTCATAGTATGTGAATATATATATTTATATAGGCTTCATATATATCTATATATATATATATATTACATAACCATTAATATTATCCGAGGAATAGTAGTAGTTTCGTGCTATAATTAGTTTAAAATCTGTAATGTCGCAGATTGATTTGGTAAAGAAGAAGGCAAACAACTGGTACGAGGAGGGATCAGTGCCATCAGAACCATTCTTTGTAGCTCGACCAGGTGCAACAGAGGAAGATGACGGTGGGTAATTGATTAATAAACGACCATATTTTAACCCCATTTATTATCATTTTTTTGACCTAAAAAACACTTCTGAATGCTAAAATGATTGATATATACATGTGTGTGTGTGTGTGTGTGTGTGTGTGTGTGTGCAGGTGTGGTGATCTCGATGATAAGTGAGAAAAATGGAGGTGGATATGCACTGTTGTTAGATGGGTCCACCTTTGAAGAGATTGCAAAAGCAAAGTTTCCTTATGGTCTTCCTTACGGGCTTCACGGCTGCTGGGTTCCTAGTTGACTAAAAAAACTACTGGCTAGGGCTTGTGAAATATCAACTTCTGTTAAAGAGTTGAAGAATATTGTTCTAGTTGTATTGGTGGAGCCAATATGGGTCCCACACACATGTAGCAGATATAGATAGATTATAAATATAGCTATAGCCTATAAGGATGTGTATTGCCATGTGTGTATGCAATACCAGTGTGATGAATGGCAAGCAGCGTAATTATTTGATGTGTTTATATATATTGACGCATGGCGAGCTAGTGAATTTTGGTTGGTTATGTAAATCTTTCGTTTGTTATGACAAAGTTGAAAGCTCAATTTTAATTCTACACTTGTTTCTGGATTATGAGATTAAAAGTAACCAAGAGCTCAGTATTTTGGTGGGTGCGTGTACAGAAAAATAAAAATAAAAAAAATAAAAAATAAAAGGGACCAACTCTTATATGTGTGTGTTGTTTGCACATGTAATGGCGGATGCAAAGGAAACTACTGTGAAGTTGAGGCACTGGAAGGCATAATTAAGGATCAAATTCTTTAAAGAAAAAAAAAAAAAAAGATATTTTTCGCTGCACTGCCACATATCATACCAAAAGAATATGAGAAAATATATAGTTTTCTCCCTCATGAAAGGAGAAAGGTATAACAACTTATATCAAGCTTCAGACTCGGCCACCTTATTTTCTCATTTAGACGTCTTTGAGGTGTATTTTCCAATGAGCTTATAAGAAGAAATCAAGCACAAACAGATTTCTTCAACACCAAAAGCTTGGTTTAATTGCTCAAACAATGAGTTGCATGCATTAGACTTGAGATTCCGGTCACTTCTGGTCAGTATAAACAGCATCAACGTCATCTAGATCAAGTAATTTGGCAATGAGTTCCTTGTTCAAGTCCATAGCCTCATCATCTACCTGAAACCGATCATTATTGTTGACGTATATTATTATATTTATCCGAAGCTCATTGTCAACTCCAAATGTTTCTTGCAATTCAGGAAATTGAAGTCTAAGTTGTAAGAAATGCGCATTATATGCGCAATAGTTCAGGGCACCTCAATAGGGGTAATTGGAATAAGTTCAGAACCACCATCAGTCTCGAAATTTATTCCTTCTTCACGTAGTTTCGCTAATATTGCTGAATAGTTCTCCGATGAACTTACAATTTTGAAGTAGCTAGCAAAGAGCAAGAAAGAAATCAGAGCTCTGTAGAACTCAATACCGACTTCCAAAATTGCCACATTGTCATAGTTCATGTAGAAACAGGAAGCATACATGGATGGATTGCAAGGATACCACATTTCAGAAAGTGGAGTTAAAGCATGGAGCATAAATACAAGAAGCACAACTGATATATAAAGTTCGACTTACCTCTCTGATGCATCTTCTTCGGTATCATCTTCATACACTGGAGGCTCTACTACATCCTCAGCACCAGCATCTAATGCAATCGAAAGGAGTTGATCCTTGTCAGCATCTGAGGCTTTTATGTTCACTACCCGAACTCGTCTGAACTTGAACATAACAGATCCTGAATCCGCCATCTTCCCCCCACAATCCTTCACTACTTGTCTGACAGCGGCCACAGATCGTGTAATTTTATCTGTAAGCACTTCAACTACAATACTAACTCCCGCAAAACCGTAAACCTGATAATTGAGAAAATAGTTTGATTAGCCCACCAAGCTCCAAATATGTATCACTGGATGTCTCAAACCATGTAGCGCAGAACATTATGGATTAAACATACAACAGAATGCAGAAATAGTCAAAAGATATATACCTCATAGATTTTCTCAATGTAAGTTTCTTGTCCCTTCTCAGAGGCTTTCTTAATGTTTCTCTCCAAGATATCCTTCGGTACATCAAGCTCTTTGGCTTTCTCAAGTATAGCAGCAAGGGCCGTGTTTGATACAGGATTTGGACCGCCTTTTTTTATGCTGAATCATTTGGAAAACTGAAATCTGTGAGCGGTGGACTAACTTCAGAATATATAAATAACCAAGTAATAGCTGGTTCTTGGCAACAAATAAAAAGAAGAAATCATGTTCCTCAATGATTGAATCATAAAAATAGATTAAAATAAAATCCAATCCGTCCTGGTTTCGCACTAACTTCCATCCAACCTAGGATAATAAGCTCATGAGCTTGACCTTACTTCACCATTGTGAAACGAAAGAAGACTTCCAAAATAGAAAAGTTAATCATGTTCTACACTAATGTAGAACTACTTAAAGATGCAATTATGCTAACAAAACATGCAAAAGAACAATGCTCCATACTTTTTTTTTAATTAACATATTAAAATGTGGAAGCAATAACTTTTAAGGCCTGCTAACTTACGCAGATACGACTTCCTTTCCAATCTTGGAATACAGCTTCATCTTCTTTGCATCTTGAGCCCCCTGCGTTGAAGACATTTTCATCAAGCTAAGCAAATGATATAACCAAAATATTGACGCGGTTATTTTCTTCTTTTTTTTCCCCAAATGAACAAGATAATGAGGATTTTCCATACGTAAATTACATTGCCTTCCATTATAGTAACTCAGAGATCAATTTATAAACTCCAACCAAAATTAGAGGATATGTAAAACCATATTAGTAAACTATACAGAACACTACTCAACGCAGTGCCAAATTATCGTGCCAATGCCAAATTTTATCCTCTTAGTAGGAAAATTATTTAACATTATAATGTTATTGTTGGTGCTAAAGTGCCCAATTTAACATTTGATTGCTATTAGTTGATGCATTCATTTTTTCATTTTGTTTTTATTTTCAAATTATTTTAAAATTAAATTACAAGATAAATTATAAAATTTTAAAACAACCTAAAAATGACAAAAGATAAATATAGTATTTAAATTGAAGCATACAATATAATAACATTACCAAATACGCTATGTTTCAAACTTTTCAGTATCAAACAAAACATTGACAATGACATATAAAAGAAAGATGGTCTAAAAACTAATAGGACTATGCTATTTCACTTGCTAAAGCAAAAGAAACTCAACAACCTAAAATTAAACAAAAAAAGAGAATAATAGCCTAAACAAATATACAATTTCCAATTTGGACTTTCGTCGAACAGCTGGTGTTCATGTAGGCTTAGCACTTGAAAACAAACCAGCAAAGCACGCACAAATCAACAATGGCAATCAAAAAAACACTCCAAAAATCTATTCAAATAAGCGGTTGAACAAAAATCAAGAATCTTGACGTTGAGAAAAAAAGAAGAAAACGAAACCTTTCTGCCAGCGATTTTGCAAGAGCGCCTTCCCATGCAGAGAGGAGAGAGAGTCCGTATAGTCCTGACCATAACAGTAGTACTGTCAAATCTCACTCGATCATGTACGGCATTCCATGAAGAAAACGACGACGACGAAGACGACAAGTTCCTTCCCAGAAACAAGCCATTCCCTGAATCGCAACAAGCTCCAGAGTCACTTCTTCAACGACATTTTTTTCATCCCAAAAAAAAAAATCAAAAATTAAGCAAATTTGGTTGAAAGTTACTGTGGAAAGCAATGGAATTTGGGCATTTTAAGGAGATTCCACTGCAGAATCTGTGGAAGAAAATTCCGCCGAATGTCCTGATTGAACAATATGAATTCATTTCCTCTTTCAAAGAAAAAATGTTTATTCTGCTTGTTCTTTTTCTTCTTCCAAGGAATAGTGAAGTAACATGGGAGTTAGTCTTCTTCAACCTTAAATTTTTCCTTTTTACTTCTATTTTAGCGCAGAATTTCCAGGTCGAACTCTTGTTCTACGACGGATGTGGAGCTCCGAAGCTTAAAATCTGGGAAGATACGAATTTTGATTGCAACGAAATCATCCTAGAAGTTTTGGACCTGTAGTGGGCCACGGCCCAAAGGCTTGCTTCAGACTGATAAAACGACAAATATAGAAATCGACGACAGCGACGAGAAATGACGACAACTTAAGACAAAAAAAGACAAAAATGCTAAACGGAGCGACGTCAACGGACAAAGCCATAATTTGGAAATGACTTTTACCACAAATGTGCCCGAACTAATTAAACTTTGTTTGTTTTATAGATTTGGACCACGAAATTACAATTTAAACCTTTGTTTACCATAGCGTTCTCTTTCATAGAAATTTAAACAAATTTGACATTTTAGTAAACCTATGAAAGATTAATAGTAAGTGATAATTTATTTTGTGTTTGAAAAATAAGTTCAAACTAAATTTAAATCGTTTACAATATAAAACTCTTACATATATGCGACAATGTAAGCTCTCATACACTACAAAATTTAAGTTCATTTTTTTTGGTCAAATATCCTATCTTTTTTTTTTTTTTTTGGTTAAAAACATCGTCAATCTCTTAAAGTGGTTGCAAAGTGAAAGCGAACAAAATAAATGAGGAAATTTCAAGACGAAATAACATTTTGGACGTCAGCTTTGCACCAAAATTGCTGAAATAATCCTCACAATAATTTTAATAAAAAAAGAAAAGGGATATATTGATAATAAATTACAAAAAAAAAAAAAAAAAAAAAAAAAAAACTAAAAGACTAAAAAACACTTATAACATAGCACCAAGAGAATAAGACGAAAGGGAAAGAGTGCTTTTATGGTTGCTAGAATCGCGAGCACATGGTTTGCCACCATCGTCAGCTCAACCCACCCCAACCCATATTGACTGGCGCTCTTCAGCCGCAAACACAAAACGAGCAAGCTATATATTAAAAAAAAAAAAAAAAAAGAAGGGAAATAGTCGTTGCAATTACTATACGTGACATTTGCCTTATTCTCTCTCTTCTTTTTTTAATTCATTTGCTCCTTTACTTTTCAAAAATTGACGGAATGCTTTTCAAACTTTTAATTTTAATGATATAGTCCTTGACTCGAAGCATGGCAACCCACTGCAATGAATAGCGACAGTTAAATTTTGGATGAAAAAGTCATAT
>CAMOHE010051607.1:58929-119131 GCA_946598075.1 Artocarpus hirsutus
ATAGTCGTTGCAATTACTATACGTGACATTTGCCTTATTCTCTCTCTTTTTTTAATTCATTTGCTCCTTTACTTTTCACAAATTGACGAAATGCTTTTCAAACTTTTAATTTTAATGATATAGTCCTTGACTCGAAGCATGGCAACCCACTGCAATGAATAGCGACAGTTAAATTTTGGATGAAAAAGTCATATGTTACATGCATAAATAATAAAAGTCATGAGATGGATTTATTTATTGAAAAAATCTCTTTCGTTCCTCTCTCTTTCTCTTCCTACCCATTTCCTTTTCTTGCTCTTGCGCACGTTGACGTTGCCCTTCTTTCATGAAGCCCCTTCCTTCATTCTTATGTCTCAACAGATAATGTTATTCACTGGTGCAACAAGAAAAATGGCTCGAGAGGGACGAGTCAAATGGGGAGAATTGCGCGAAAGAAAAAAAAAAAGATATATTTTTTCAAAAAGGTTTTTATTTTAGAGAAAAAAATAGGAGCATGGAGCGGTAATCAATAGATATTGATTTTAGACTTAAAAAGCTTCCTTGCTACCCTTATATACTTTTTAGAAAACATCTCACTTGAACACATAATTCTTCTGTTCGAAATTTAAATAACACTATTAATTAGACTGAATTACCACATTTTATTAAATTCAAGGACTGTAAAGTTAAAATTAAAAGTTCAAGAACTAATTTTCTAATTCTTGACAAATTTAAGGAGCATATACACTAAAAATCATTTTTTAAAAAGTTTATGTTTGGAATTTAGGGGGTGTTTGGCAAAGTAGTGGGAACTGCGGTTCCCACCACAAAATCAGTTATGAACAGTAAAAAGCTTTCATATGCTACAGTAGCAATAAAAAATTGGTACAGTGTAAAATTCTCATATGATACAGTAAAAATGGTTCTCACCACTAGTTCCTACCACCTTTCAAACACCCTGTTACATTCTCCCTCGTATAGAGTGAAGTTAAAATATTCCTAGAATTACTACATGATTGGCACTGTCTACGAGCGCGTGTGGGATGTTGTCGTTTATGAGCATTTATTTTTTGTTTGGTACTGTCAGTTACCTGTCTATATATTGTTCCACCAACTGTCATTGTACCTCTCCATATAATATATATATATATATGTATATATATATGTTTAATATATTTTTTCTTCTTACATTTAGCTCCTGTGATGATCATGAGATTCATGACAAGAATATACAATCTAGTTAGAAGAAAATACGCCAAAAGCAATTAAATAGGAAATATCTTCAGCATTTTTTACAATAAAATTATAGGGGGAATCTATATACTGCTTGTTTTGGACCATTAAGGTTGAATCGAACGGCTAGGACGGGTAAAAAAAAAAGATCTGAACTTCAAAAATTTCACCAAATACAACCGAATGCATAGATGCTTTTTTTCAACTCTGATTCTTAAGGCATTTGATTCAATCCGTATGGCTCAAAATGAGCACCAGCGCACTATCAAAGTAAAATTTTACTACAATAAAAATCTTTCATTTACTATAATTTTTAAACTTTAAAATATATGTTTAACTGACTGTCGAAACCGGAGTCATATATGCTTTCTTACCGTCATTCATACACATTGGCCTCGTCACTTGAAGCAAACATATATGACTAAACTTGCAGGCGAAAGAGATTATGGAAAATTAAGGAAAATTTTTATTTAAAAAAAAAAAAGAAAAGAGAGAGAGAGAGAGAGAGAGAGAAATAGCGTTAGCCTCGTGATGAGTTTAATTAAAGTTAAAAAAAAAAAATCAAAGCTATGACATTATTCATAAATTTAGAGATCATGAGACTGTGGAAAACTACACATCACCAAATCCATCATGCTTCATTAAATGTTTATTTAAAATAACACTATTTTCCACTAAATATACTTTTGTACTTCTATATTAACCTCCCTCTCTTTTTTTTTTCATTTTCTTCTGTTTTCCCTTAAGTCTGACCAAAAATAAACTAAAAATTGATATGTACATGCATTGGGGTAAATAATACATGTACCAAATTTACAGTATAAATTAGGACAAGTGTTACTTTTGAAGTTTAGCCATTCACCACCACCATTTTAATGTGTGGATTTAAAATCGTTTATTCAAATATTCTCTCTCAATTTGATATTTTATCTAATCCTCAAATATGATAAGTCCTGCACTCTTACGGCAGCTTATCAAACAATTTTCTTTCTTAAAAGATTGTGTACTATTCCCTCAAAAAAATCAGCGTAATGGGACTGGGACTATGGACTAGAATGTGGTAGTGACCGCTTGACACACTATCTATAGTGCCCATTCCAAGGCCGTTAGATCATAATAAGCGGTATAAGATGGACAAGTGCACAAAACAATGAATACACACAATCACAACAAGCATAAATTCTAGAGCCAAAAAAAATGTTTTCATTGTGATCATTACCTTGATTACTTACTCCTCTTTTTCATCGATTTTCAAAGAATTATACGTCCAGCAATGAGAATTTTTTTAACAATCCATTCAAAAAAAATTCTGAGGATACTTTCAAACCAAGTCCAATAACAATCCCTTGTCTTTATGCCTTTTTTTTTATTTTAGAGATAGTGCAGGTTTGTTTGGTGGTGTTTTTAAAATAGGTGAAAATAGTTTTTTTTTAAATGAATTTTTTTTAAAATTGTACTAAAAGCATTTTTGAAAATTTTTGTCTCAAAAAAAGTGTAAAAACATTTTAAAAACTCTCAAGACATTATCAAAGGGGTTTTTTAATAAAATTTATATGAAATGTTATTTAAGAAGAGATTGAATTTGATAGAAGTTTCTCCATTTTCTTTGGAGAACAAAACAGCCGACTGTGTGGGAGAAAAGAATCGAGAAAAACAAAACAGTTCCTTTCTGTAGGAAAATACCAAGAAGAAATTACAAGAATGGAAACTCAGATTTAGACAACCTTTTCCTAGAAGTTTTGTGCAATATTATTATATGCTATAATATTCTATAAGGAAAGTAATTAGCATCCCTTCAAACAAACAAGAAACATATAACTAATAAAATTAATATAAACTTGTTCAACTTGTTAATATTGATAAAATCAATAGTAAAATTATAAACTTGTTATTAATGCTTAGAGGAGCTAAACTTCATAAATTTAGAAAGATGTAAAATCACACGAGGTGTCAAAGAAAGAATAAGCCATGTGGATCAATTTAAGGCGTGGGATTAAAAAATAAAAGAGAATTAATTTTGAACCATTAGAGGAATGATAATTTTGCATATTTCTTAACTTTAGAGAATATAATAGCTTCAAGGGTGGCACGTCTATTTTTCTTTCTTTAATTTGAAGTAATTATGTATGATTAACTATATTTCAGTATTAATAAATATTTTATCCCATCTTATATTTTTCCAGCATGTATATTTTTTTATGAGAATATTGATAAAACTACATACTCACAACTAAAAGAACTAATTATAATAATGTTTGAGTCAATATAGATGTACAACTTACTCATTTTGACTATTTATTTTATGCTATCCAAGGAAATATATATATATATATATATATATATATATATTTGAATCAAGGCAAGAAGTTTATTATTATAAAATTTGGTGTTGTATTTCTCTCAGACAACTCTCAGACAACCTTTTTTTTTTTAAGTTTTGTGCCCAATATTATTAAATACTACAACGTTCTATAAGGAAAACAAGTAGTGTCCCTATATATATAAAAAAAAAAAAAAACTTGTTATTAATGCTTAGAGGAGCTAAATTTCATAAATTTTGAAAGATGTGAACTCACATAAGGTATCAAAAAATGAATAAGCCATGTGAATCAAGTCAAAGCGTTGGATTAAACAAAATAAAAAAGAATTAATTTTGAACCATTAGATGAATGGTTGAAGAACAAAATATTTTATTTTTATGAAATTTGGTGTTGTATTTCTCTTAGACAACCTTTTTTTTAAGTTGTGTGCCCAATATTATTATATACTATAATATTCTATAAGAAAACAATTAGTGTCCCCTTTTTTTAACTTGTTATTAATGCTTAGAGGAGCTGAACTTCATAAATTTAGAAAGACGTAAACTCACATAAGGATCCAAAAAATAGATCAATTTAAAGCATTGGATTAAACAAGATAAAAAAAGAACTAATTTTGAACCATTAGATGAATGGTTGAAGAACAAAAATTTTATTATTATGAAATTTGGTGCTGTACTTCTCTTAGACAACCTTTTTTTTTTAAGTTGTGTGCCTAATATTATTATATACTATGGTATTGTATAAGGAAAACAATTAGTATCCCTCTTTTTAAACTTGTTATTAATGCTTAGAGGAGCTAAACTTCTTAAATTTAGAAAGATGTAAGCTCACATGAGGTGTCAACAAAAGAATAAGCTATGTGGATCAATTTAAAGCACTAGATTAAACAAAACAAAAAAGAATTAATTTTGAACCATTAGATGAATGGTTGAAGAACAAAAAGCATTCCCCTTCTTTATATGGAAAGTTTAATAGTTTTGAGAAACAAAAACGCAGACAAAGAAAAATTCTTTTCAAATTAAAACTAAAATCTATATTACGTAACTACCTTATATGTTTAGTATTCACACTTTTTTTTTTCCTTTATTGAACGTTGACCATTCTCTTCGCTCAAGCCTAAGGCTACTCTTTCACTTTGGTGCTTTTTACGCGTTATATGGCTCCTATCAAGTCATTTTACAACTTTGAGGGAAAAAAAGAGTGGCAAATTTGAAATTAGTATCGTATTTTATAGTAAAATATAAGTTTGATATCTAATGTCTTGAAATATTTTATATTAGTACCTTAACATTTTAGAAATTTTTTTTTAATATTCAAAGGCTTTTTTTGAAATACAAATACATTTATTATATAACATGATCAGTTGACTTAAAATTTTTAATAAAAAAATACTTTATAAACTCTTATTTTTAACATTTCTGTCTGAACACAACGGCTTATAATTAGTATCCAGAGGCATTTCAAAACTCTTATTTTTAAAACGACAGCTTAACATCTCTAACGACAGAATCCGACGCTGCTGTCGCTGAACCCATCAGAACCACCACAGACCTCGACCTCATCATCATCGTCCACCTCATATCAATGGCATCATTTTCGTTTTGAACTTCTCGATTCTCACCTTGCTTACTTTTCTGAAACCTAAACATGGACCAAAACGCTGACGATTTCCCTGCCGATGGCGGCTAGCTCCGATCATCAATCTCGATGTCCTTATCTCCACCGATGAACGTTGACCTGAACCGAAGGAATGGGATCACTATTGTCCTCGAGCGTCGGAAGGACGGCTTGCTCTCGATGAGGCTTGATAACCTCTCGAAGGATCCACCACCATCGCCAGAAGAGGAGGACGAAGATGACGTTGTCGCACAGCATCTGCACGCAGTCAGGGCAAAGGCTACCGAGGCATTTGCTGAGGCAGATTAGAATTTTTCCCCTTTTATGGATTTATCATAAATTATTTGTCATTTTCTGATGGGTTTGATATATTTTCTTTCTAAACGCGACTATTATTCGACTTTGATATGTAATCTGCAAATCTAAGGCAAAAAAAATGGAAGAAAAAAATGGATGAAACAAATAGAAGAAGAAGATGGGCATGGCCACACGACAATGCAGAAGAAGAAGAAGAAGAAGAAGAAGGCAATTATTGTATAATACAAGAAGAAGAAGAGTTTTAAAAAAAAAATTTTGATGAAAAATTTTTGGTTAATTGATTATATTATATAATAAGGGTATTTGTTTGTGATTTTTTGTGTCTCAAAAAGTGTCTTTGGTATTAAAAAAAGATTTTTTAAAAAGTCGAGATACCGATATAAATACTCTAAAGCATAGGGTATCAAATTCATATTTAGCTATAAAACAGGGTATTAATTTAAAATTTTCTCAACAAAAGTCATTTTACAACTTGCAATTTTCTTTCTTTCTTTCTTTTTTTAGTAACTTTCAGTTTTAAAATAATGTAATTGGAACAACAGAAATTGCAAGAAATATTGTTTTTTCAAAATTAATTGTAGTAAATATCAAGTTTTAAAAATATTTGTAGTAAATGTTAAATCTATGATGTAAATAATTTATTTATCCCTTTACTTGTAGTGTAAATAATTTTTATTTACACAATTAATGAATTTATGGTACAAATAATATATTTACCTGCTTGTTTATAATATAAATATTTCTTATTTAATTTACAAAATAAATAATTTGTTTATATTATAAATCTTATATTTACTTTAAAAAATTTTAAAAATTTAATATTTTCCTCGTTCTCCTTGAAACTATTTGATTCTATTAACTGTTTAGGGTCCACTTGTTTTGAAGGCTGGGTTTAGAATTTTAGATTCCAAAATTGCGGAAATGTCCTTTTGGCTGAAGGTAACCGTCGTTTCTTTTGTTTCTTTTTTATTTTTTTACCAAAAGAAAAAACCATTGGAAACTTGTAAGATAATTGTTTTCGGAATTATTGACCTGCAATCCAATATGTTTAACCCGTTCCAAATTTTCCTCCTCAACTTGAAACCAGGACTATTTCACAAGTGGATTAATAATCCTGCGTAATGATTTTACGTAACCAAGAAGAATTATGGTGACAATTAATTGAAAGTGGGTCATCACAATAAGATATGATAATTGATGAAGCAGAAAATTTAAGGGCAAATTGATGCATAAAAAAAAAAGGTATAATTTATTATTTACTAGACTAAAATAATCAAGTTCATGATTTCCAATAAGTAACCTTTATTTATACAGGGAGACTTTGTGGATAAAATCTCAATCGGTTACACCAGTATACTAAACAAAAGAAAGCAATAAAATTTCTATCAATTCCATCTCTTTCATGTGCTCAGGTTGCAGTTCATAGATGCCTTTCAAGAAAATATATATATATATATATATTTAAATATACACATATATGTATTCCAACATTGACTTTAAGCTTATATTTAAAGTCGAGATAGACAATGATAAGACTACAGACTACTCACTTATTTATGTCATATAGGTGGCTTGTCCTAGCAAAGTAATAAATATATTGGGTGTGGTTAATTAATTGAAAATTTGCAACTGCTTTGCCCTCAGTTTTCATCACATTGACCATATGGTTGGCAATAGACAATGATGCATGATTGCCCAAAACGTCGATACAACAACGTTACATAACATTCCAAAACAGTATAAATCAATGTTTTCTTTTATTTGTTTAAACAATATAAATCAATTATTTTTTATTTTAATGAGTGATTTTTACATTTTTTTTTTTTGCCAATTAGATTACAGGTTATATTTCATACTCAATTAGATATAGAGTAGTCTCTGCTCCTATGTTATTTAAGTGTTTGAAAAGTTTCGTTAGAATTGAAAATTTTGAATTAAAAACTATAACATGTGAGAGTTTTATATTATAATCTATTTTTTTTATCACTTAGTATATGAAAGCTTTACATTATAGCAACAAAAAAGTTTTAGTTAGAGTTGATTTTGCCAAACATTGTTGTTATTAAACATTAAAGAATAAAGAAAGGGGAGAAGGGAAGATGAATATTTTTTTTTGAAATTGAGAAGATCAAGATTTAACATGATTGGACAATTGTGCCTTCCTTAAAAAATAAAGAATTCACTAATTATTCAACATAAACATACGTTATAACCTCAAAATCCGATAGGCTATTTAAGATTAATTAAGTCAACAGATTATTACCGAGAAATTGTAACAAATAGACCAATTGCAAATACTATTAGTAGTAAATACAATATTTTTAAAGATTAAAAATAAATAAGCCATATTTAGTTTTAAACAAATAGACTAAAATACCCTCGATTTTATCTAAATACCCAAACAACAAATTTGAATTTTTTTTCTTATTTCTCTCTTTTGTCTGTCTCATCTCTCTCTTGTCCAAGGTAAATCTTTGTGTACCAAATAACACAATACTATTGTTATGTGATGGAGGATCGACAACATCGCGAGTCGTGCGGAGGCGGGTCTCATGGAGTCGCTAGAGTCGCACCAACGAAAAACATTGTGCCAATGCCAAAGTCGCGCTAAGGTCTGTTCCTGACGGTAAGTCGGAGAGAAGAATAGGGAGAGAGAGGAGAGTGAGAAATGTGATAAGGTTTTTTTGGGTAAGATGAAAGAGAAGAAGTATTTTTGAAATTTTGCTTAAGCCTAATTATATATACACAAAAGTTTAGCCTATTTATTAATGTTAAAAAAATATTAGCCTATTAATTTTAATTTGTCTTTTATTTTGACTTAAATCCCTCATTCTCCCTAGATTTCTGGATTTAGTAATTGATATAAATAAACTAATTATTAGAAAAGATTAACAATATATAAAATATTAACTTTTCCTAAATATTATGTCCTTATATCTATTTTTCAAAAAAAGATTAAATTTATATGTAGATTTAACTGCATCCTTCAAAAATGCATAATTTATAGAAAGCTTTTATCAAACTGAAATAAAGAGTAAATCTGTAAAATTGTGAATATGAAGAAATGTGATAGAGAGATTTTAATTATAAAAAATATATTTTTTAATAAAGTACGTTTTTTAATATCTAACCTACCAAAACAATCTAACCTAAAAAAGCACACACAAATGACAATATTAAATAAAATTAAGAAACTGACATGAATATTTTGTCAGTATCTTACCGTCAGCTTTTTCCTCCCTATACATTTCCATTTTGGTTTTAAAATTTTCAATATATGTACGGGCAAGATAATTCGAAGCGGCAAAAAGAAATCTTACAATTTTAAATATATATACAGGCAAGATAATTTGAAGGGGAAAAAAATATTTCAACCCAGATTACCACTCATAACATGAATAATAACAAAAAAGACCCCGATCATTCTAAATCGCTCCCAACCCAAAGACGTAAGATAGATATCTTTTGGGTATGTTTGTTTCGTACATTCTTTAAATTCAATGGACTCAAATTTAAATTCGAGTATCAAGAATCCTTCGGATACGCATTTATTTTCCCCAAAATCTGAATCATTTAAGTATCAAAAATCGGGGGTCCATTTGGTAGAGAGATTCAAATTAGTGATTTAATTTGAATTAGTGTGATTTGAATTAGGATTCGAGTTACTGATTTGAATTGTTATTCGAATTGACGTTTAAATGTGCATTTAAGTTTTAATCTGAATATGAAATAAAATTAAAATTTGTATTTGGAAAGATAGTGAAGATAGTTTTTGGTTTATTAATAAATCTAATAAAAATTTAATGCTAATGATTTTAAAAAATATGCAATATGTATCATGATTTATTCTCCTCTTCATTAGGAACACAGTGAAAAAAAAATCTCAATTGGATATCAAATAAAGAAGTTATGATTTTTTTCCCTCAAATATAAGAGAGAAAATTTTAGTTTTTACTATAGCAAAGATATCCGAGTATCAAAAGTTTAAGAGGAATGATAATTCTGGAAACTTGGATTCTTGATACTCAAATAATTCAGATTTTTGGGGAAATAAACATGTATCTTAAGGATTCTTGATACTCGAATCCAAGTTTGAGTTTATTGAGTTCAAAGAATGCTTCAACCAAACATACCCAGTTTTAAGAGTTCTCATCCCCCCTTAAACTTTTAATACTCGGATATATTTGCTACAGTAAAAACTAAAATTCTTTCTCATATATTTAAATTAAAAAAATCATAACTTCTTCATTTGATATCCAATTGAGATGATTCTTTTTTCACTATGTTCATAATGAAGAGAGAAATAAATCAAGATCCATATTGCATATTTTTTAAGATCATTAACATTAATATTTTATTAGATTTATTAACAAATCAAAAACTATCTTCACTACCTCTCCAAACATAAATTTCAATTTTATTATATACTCAGATTAAAACTTAAATACACATCCAAATGTCAATTTGAATAATAATTCAAATCACTAACTCAAATTAAATCACTAATTTAAATCTATTTACCAAACGTTTTGGTTTTTCTTCTCTCTGTTTCCCCCTTTCCCTCGCAAAGAGCAAAAGAAAACAATACACACACAAAGGAAAAAAAATAGTGTAAAATTTCCAACATAAATAAATAACTAAAATAAATACTTATGAGGTGATACACTAGTGCAACATTTTTTTTTTCATTTCTTGAAAAAATTACACTACATGATAAAATAATGAAATTATTATTGCGAATTGAAATTGCTATCACCAATGCAACTATTAATTTTTTTTTCATTTCTTACAAAAATTACGCTACATGATAAAAATGATGAAATTATTATCGTGAATTAAAATTTAAAAAATTTTCAGAATATTTTAAAAACTTGAAAATTTACATGGTAATTATCATAATACTATGTTGTATAGTTACACAGTGATTACTTTAATAATTTGAATTTTTCCTGTTTTTAAAATGTTTTGAAATTTTTTCTATATTGCAACTAAATTATTGAGATTTTGTTATACGTGTAAAGTGGTCCTTTTTCTTTCCTTTCAAAATAGTTTTAAGCTGCAAAACTCTAAGAGGGTGTTTGGCAAAGTGGTGAGAACTGCGGTTTTCACCACAAAATCAGTTATAAATAGTAAAAAGCTCACACATGCTACATAACAATAAAAAAAATTGTTACAGTGTAAAGTTTTTATATGTTATAGTAAAAGTGGTTCTCACCACTGATTCCCACCACCTTCCAAACACCATGTAAACTTTAGGTCTCAAACTTGTCAATAAACTAATGTTAATTAGGCTAAATACTATCTTTTGGGTACAATAAACATATCCACTTACATGTATTTTCCAAGAAAATTAGTTGATGGGTTTTTAGCCTTTGACTATAATTAGATAAGGACTTTTTTTTATTGTGAATTTCTATTACAGACAAAAAGGAGGAGACATGATAACAATAATATTTTTAATAAAACAAAACAAAATGAATAGGAGGTTTTATAATGGATATTAAAAAAAGTAATATCTACTTTTTTAACTGTCAAATTTGTGATAAAAAAATAATTTTAATCGGATTCAAGAAACAAAATCGTATTGGTGGGTCCCATCTATTGAAGGAAGCAAATAGTTAGGCGCAAAAATACAAATTCCGGACCATTTCTTTTCCTTTCCAGTTTCTCTACAACACATTTTTTGATTCAGTCCTCCGTGGGTGATGGTGTAAAGGTAACGGAGTGAAAGAAAGAGTATATTAGCTGGTAATACTAGCCCATTTCTGGCTACCCCTTTTTTTTTTTCTCTCTCTCCTCTTCTTTCTCTCTCTAGAAATGGCTCATCTCTTCAGAGAACTCTCGCTTGGCCACTCCAAGAGAGAGAGTCAGAGCACCACCGCCACCACCAAAACCACCACCACCACCACAATGCCCGACGATCTCCCCTCCCCGCTTGGCCAACTCGCCGCCCAACTCACCGACTTGGATCTCCGACTCACCGCCTACGAGATCTTCGTCGCCGCCTGCCGTACCTCCTCCGGGAAGCCCCTCACCTACGTTACCAACTCCAACCCCAATCCAGACTCGCCAGGTCAACTCGCCAACTCGCCCAGCTCCCCGGCTCTCCAGCGCTCCCTCACCTCCGCCGCCGCCAGCAAGGTGAAGAAGGCCTTGGGCCTCAAATCTCCGGCCTCCGGTTCGAAGAAAAGCCCAGGGTCTGGCTCCGGCTCCGGCTCCGGCTCCGGCCCAGGGAAGCCCAAGAAGCCATTGACGGTCGGCGAGCTCATGAGGATCCAGATGAAGGTCTCCGAAGCTATGGATTCCAGAGTCAGGAGAGCTCTGCTTAGAATCGCTGCTGGACAGGTTGTGCATTTTGATCTGAAATTCGATTTAAATTTTTTAGTTTCGAATTTTGAATTTTTGTTAATAAAATGTCGGTGGCTTTCGATTTTGTGAATTTTAGTGCGTTTTTGGTTTTGTTTGATTGCTGAATTTCGTTTGATCTGATGCTTTGAAATGTTTGGTTGCATAAGGCATTTGGCTGAAACCCGCAAATTAAACTCGAAGACCTGGTCAAGATTTGACTTGAGTGGAATGGGATTTAATATTTTAGTTTAAAAAAATCTTTTTTCAAATTAACCCTAATCTTTCGCATCAAACGAAGCTTTATGTTGTAATACTCGATTTTTCCTTAATTCATTATGGCCAGATTTGTCTTGTTAGAACACACAAGCACACTAGGGACCAGAGAGGAAGGAAGTTGATGTTTGGTAATCTTTGGAATTATGAGTAGGATCAATGTCGTGGATAATCTTGAAATGTATGTTTTGTGGGTAGAAATGGAGGGTCTTGTATTTGGATTTTGTAATTTGTTATTTCTTATGTTATTGTCCGTGTCACAGGTTGGAAGGAGAATTGAGTCAGTGGTAGTTCCACTAGAACTGTTACAGCAGCTCAAGCTGTCGGATTTTACCGATTCACATGAGTACGATGCATGGCAGAAAAGAACCCTTAAAGTTCTCAATGTCGGCCTTCTTTTGCATCCTCGCTTGCCACTAGACAGGGTACAGAGTGCTGCACAGAGGCTGAGGCAAATTATTCACGGGGCTTTAGATAGACCCATTGAAACTGGGAGGAACAACGAATCTCTGCAAGTTCTACGTAGTGCTGTTATGGCGCTTGCATCGAGATCAGTTGACGGGTCTCTCACTGAGGCATGCCATTGGGCAGATGGTTTCCCTCTGAATCTCCGGCTTTACCAGATGCTTCTAGAAGCATGCTTTGACGTTAACGATGAATCATCCATTCTTGAGGAAATTGATGAGCTAATGGAACATATTAAGAAGACCTGGGGAATCCTTGGAATTAACCAGACGTTCCACAATATTTGCTTTACGTGGGTTTTATTTCACCGTTTTGTTGCAACTGGCCAAGTTGAAATGGACCTGCTATATGCGGCTGATAGTCAGCTAGAAGAGGTTGCAAAAGATGCAAAGACAACAAAGGATCCAGAGTATTCTAAAGTCTTGAGTTCGACATTGACAGCAATAATGGGATGGGCAGAGAAGAGGCTTCTAGCATACCATGAAACTTTTGATACTGGCAATATTGAAACCATGCAAGGAATTGTTTCTTTGGGGGTTGCACCAGCTAAGATTTTAGTTGAGGATATATCTAATGAGTACCGAAGGAGGAGGAAGAGCGAAGTTAATGTGGCTCGAGACAGGACAGACACCTACATTAGGTCATCATTACGAACTGCATTTGCTCAGGCAAGTCCTTATTATCAGTAAGAGGCGAAATGCGTTAAATTTGAGATTAGACTTTTTAGTTGGCAGTAGTGTTTATATTTATGGAACCAGTGAATTTTTAGTCTTCTTGGGGGATTGGTAAAGCAATATTTTCGATGTTCAACCATTAATAGAGTATTAGATCGGCATGCATAAAAGATAACTTTTGTTCATTTAATTTATACTTGCATTTGCAGCAGATTCGAACACTTACGTACATTATCTGGGATTTTAAGCCTGAAAATGTTTGTTTTTGTTGATAGAGAATGGAGAAGGCAGACTCAAGCAGGAGAGCATCGAAAAACCAGCCAAATCCTGTTCCTGTCCTGGCCATCCTTGCAAAGGATGTTGGTGAGCTAGCCTTGAAGGAGAAGCGATTGTTTAGTCCAATTCTGAAGAGATGGCATCCTTTTGCAGCAGGTGTGGCTGTTGCCACCCTTCATGTTTGCTATGGAAACGAGATAAAACAATTCATATCAGGTATAACGGAGTTGACACCAGATGCTGTGCAAGTACTGGGAGCTGCAGATAAGCTGGAGAAAGATCTTGTACAGATAGCAGTTGAAGATTCAGTAGACAGCGACGATGGCGGGAAGGCAATAATTCGTGAGATGCCTCCTTTCGAGGCTGAAGCTGCAATTGCGAATTTGGTAAAAGTGTGGATCAAGACCAGAGTGGACAGACTGAAAGAATGGATTGATAGGAATCTGCAGCAAGAGGTATGCTCTATTTTCATTTTGTATTTTAATTTTGCTTTAATAGTTTGGTATTATATTTGGTTAAGATATTTGCAATTGCAGCTTAGGCAGGCATTTGTACATTTTTTCTTAGCATGTATGTATACAAATATTCCTGAAGCTCACACTGACAATTGTTTTTGTAACATTTTCTTGTTTATGCATTGATTTTCTTTTGCATGCTTATTCCTCTTATGCATATGATTGAATCTTACGCGTCATGCGTCTATGGGCTTGTTAATAGTTGCAAGGCCTTAAGGGCTATTTTTCATCTTCCATGAGCTAAGCTTGTTAATAGCAACTTACAGGCATGGAATCCAATAGAAAGCGAAGGATATGCTCCATCTGCTGTGGAAGTGTTGCGAATATTTGACGAAACTTTGGATGCATATTTTCGGTTACCAATAGCAATGCATCCTGCGTTGCTTCCAGACTTGATTGCAGGCCTTGATAGATGCCTTCAATATTACATAACAAAGGCAAAATCTGGCTGTGGTACATTCTTTTTTTAACTCACATGTAAGCTTCATAAAGCTTAAGGTTTGTAATATGTTTGGTCTTCAATACTTTCGTTTCGTTGTGATATGCAGGATCCCGGGGTTCATTTATCCCCACTTTGCCAGCACTGACCAGGTGTACTATTGGATCAAAGTTCCAAGGCTTTGGCAAGAAGAAAGAAAAATCACCAACTCCTCCGAAGAGGAATTCTCAGGTTGGATCAGCAAATGGAGACAACTCTTTTGGAGTACAACAACTTTGTGTCCGTATAAATACTTTGCAAAGAATCCGCGGCGAGTTGGAAGCTTTGGAGAAAAGGGTAATCACGCATCTGAGGAACTCTGAATCCACCCATGTTGAAGACTTTTCTAATGGCTTGGAAAAGAAATTTGAACTTTCACCTCCGGCGTGTGTGGAGGGAATCCAGCAACTCTGTGAGGCAGTAGCTTACAAAATCGTCTTCCATGACCTCAGTAATGTTCTGTTGGATGGTTTGTATGTTGGGGAACTATCTTCCTCCAGGATTGACCCTTTTATTGAGGAGCTGGAAAAGAATCTGCTCATTATTTCAAACAGTGTGCACGAAAGAGTTCGTACAAGGATTATTACTGACATAATGAGAGCTTCCTTTGATGGATTTCTATTAGTTTTGCTTGCTGGAGGCCCCTCTCGTGCATTCTCCAGGCAGGATTCCCAGATTATAGAGGATGATTTCAAAGCCCTTAAAGATCTATTCTGGGCCAACGGGGACGGCTTGCCTTTGGAGTTGATTGATAAATTTTCAACCGCGGTGAGAGGCGTACTGCCCCTTTTCAGAGCTGACACAGAGAGCCTCATTGAGAGTTTCAGACGTGCGACATTGGAGATATATGGTGGCTCTGCCAAGTCTAAACTCCCACTACCTCCGACTTCCGGACAATGGAGCCCGACTGAGCCAAACACGATCCTGCGTGTTTTGTGCTCCAGGAACGATGAAACAGCTTCCAAGTTTCTGAAGAAGACTTACAATTTGCCAAAGAAACTATAACTAACTCGAAGCATGGCTTACGGCAAGCAAGGCATGCCGTTTTTGCACAGTATATTTTGTCGAGGTTCTGCATGTATGTACTGAAGATTATTCGCCTTGTCATATACACTTTTACATGGGTGGGTGGTGGAAAGAAGGTAGGTGGGTTTTCCCTCAATAGTATCGTTATTTCGTCGAAAACATCACGGGTAAACTAGAGGAGTCCGAAGAGACTTGAAGACTTCCAGAGGCTTCCTTTGCGAGACAAGATGGGTGGTTGGATATTCTTTTTTCATTCTTTTTTTTTATTTATTTTTTGCCAACTTTTATAATATTCCTGTCCATGTTATCCTCTTTCTACAAATATTTTTTTTACTTGGAATGTTCTTTGCCGTCTATTTGATTGTTCGTTTCCTCCCTGAGAGGACAGGGTCTGAATCTCTACTTCGTAGTACGTCGTCTTCATGCTATGTACAGGGTATAGCACAATTCTATTGATTCTGATACTCAGTGTCTATAATTAGCATGTAATATACTTTATACGGCAGGATTTTTTTTGTTTTAATTTTTATATTGCAGTTGAAGGCTTGAGGCTTGGGAATACACTTTTACTCTTTGATGGAAATGAGATTGCTTTGAATGTTTTCCCCCTTCTTGATGGAAAGGGTACACTTGTGTTTGGCCAAACTAAAGCAATATTCCATCACTTCAAGGGTTTTGTAAGGTTTTTTTAGCCTGTTAGCGAATATAGTTCGAACCAAAATTTTAAATATAAAACACTATCAATTTAAATTTTGTAAAAGAAAACACCAACAAAATTGTTTTGAATCAGAACTTCTTTGTTTTGAATTGTAACGTCTTTGTTCAAATATGGTTTGGTTTCAAACAAGTTTAAAAGTTGAACCTTCTATGTACAATTGTATTGCACTACCACAAGAAAGAAATAACAATTCTTAATGTAGATGTTTTTTCATTTTTTTAAAATGAAAATATGACGTAATGTGGGAAAAAAGCATTCAATTCAGGCCCTTGCAAGACGGGCAAAATTGTATTGCACTTTTCTGAGATGGAATGCGCTTACATGCCTCCTAAGTCTCGTTTTCTCTGCCTTCTCTCTACACCTCGTCTTCTCTCTTCATTTTTTCTCTCTAGAAATCCAAAGATGTCACAACCCAAACCCAGGTAGTGATATGGCCGTTTAATTAAATTAATTAAATAAATCTTAACTAAACTTTTCAATTAATTATTTAGTAATTAAAGAAAATATGCTTGGGTTATTTATAAAAATGTGATAATTTAAAACTTTTTAAATAATTAACGTTTGTTAAAAACTTAATAAATAATTTCATGAATTGCCTTTAAATTAAATTAAATTAAAATATAAAATCAGCAAGTGCAAGTCGGGCCGTATCGAGCCCACATTGTGCACATACATAGTACCGACATAAATAAAAAACTAACTACAGTCCAACCAAAATAAATAACAACCAGATATTACATGCCTTAATTAAATAAGCAGATAAATTAATTAAAACTCCTACAGTCACGTGTGCAATCAACAACGTCCTAGTCGGTGAAATGTTGTGAACCACCTAGGGGGGAAAATTTTAAAAGAAATAAAACTGTGAGCGAAAGGCTCAGTAGGACTTAGGTTTTTGACAACATTAACTAAAATAAACAAAATTTTCATTAATCCAAAAACTATAAGACAGTAAATAATTTTAGTTATTACATGTTTACAATTTCAGTTCAACGATCAACTGCCAATATATTTACCATATTATGTTGTGCAAAGCCATGTTTTCACCATCATAGTGGCCCAGCTAGGTTTTAGGACCTGCCCCCAACGTCGCTTTCTGCACGACATGATCTCTGTACGTGGCATCATGCACTAATGTCTCATTTCGGATAGAGTTCTTGACTCGTTTGTTCCTAAATATTTATGGAACTTATATCATTACTTGTGTAACACCCCGAAGTTAATTAAATGGTATTAGAATGATAAATGGTGGATTAGTGTGCCTTAATGAGCATTTTAAATTTAATTTGAATGTTTTGTGGAAATTTAGTAACCTTGCATAATTTTACTTTTTAATGATTATTAGTTACCCTAAATTGTTTTCAATTGTTAATTTAAATTTTTACAAAGCAATTTGATTTGAAAAATAGTATGCTGTTGCACATAGTTCTGTGCAACCACTTTCTCTATTTTCCTCTATTTATTTCATTCCTTGATAACATTTTGAGGAATATATGTTATGGTCAAAACTCTTTTAAAATCATGGTTAACGATAAAGAGGATCTAGAGTCATACCTCGTTATCTAGCATGATAGCACAAACTCCACAGTTCTTCCTCGTTATCTAGCACGATAGCACAAACTCTACAGTCTCGGTCTGCTACACATCAGCTCCTCGGAACTGCAAACAACCTTAGACGTGGACTAGATACATTAATACCTAATTTAGAACATTCTACATTAGTAAGTTATTTCATGGTGCCTTAGTATGCCTTTAAAGTCCAAATAATCATGTCACAAAAATAAAAATCCTTTTTATCATTAAACAATGAAAACTAGTGAAAAACTACAATTTTTTTATGTAGCACTGTAGGCCTCCTGACCATTTAGATCTAGCTTCCCGAAGTGTTAGTGTTCAGCCTGCTAACCATCTGAGTCTGGCTTGTCAAACTGTTTGAATTCAGCCTGTCAATTCGTCGAAATCTAAAAATATCCAAATTTCGAGCCTCAGTAATCCCAAGCTCAAATCTCGATTTAGCCTGTTTTTACAATTCTTAGAGCATGGATAATGTTCATAAAGGACATAATAATATACTAGAACACATTTAAATACTTTTCCTACAATTTTCATGCAATTTCGCTATATATTTCAAAAACTAAAAAAAAAAAAAGTAAAAACTAGTTTTAGTTTGCTTTCAATCTGAGTGAAGCATGAATCCTTGATGAAATAGGTTCTATATACTCGGACTATATGTTGTTTATGGTTACCAAAACACAAATCATGGCATGCATGTATGAATTTTGTTAAACGAAGCTCAAACTAAAACTGCTCAATTGGAAATAAAAAGCAAACATTTGAACACAAATTTGTCTAAAAGAAATTAGAATTTAAAACCTTAATGCTTGCATTTAATTCGCTAGAAGGAAGCTAACCTTGGTTTGCTCAGATTGAAGCAGCTTGGAAGCTTTTCAAGCTAAGTCTCCTACTTATGTTTCTTTGGTTGCTAGATAAATAAGAGAAAATGGGAGTGGGGTTGGGTTTTCTGTGGGTTGCATAGAGAAAATGAGAGACGTGGAGAAGGGAAGAGAAAAAAAGAGAGAGTATAGGGTAATTAAGGTCTGAGTTTGTAAGCCTTGCTGAATATATGGAAATGGTGTTTTGTGTCCAGCACACAGTTTAGCAAAAAAGGGACGTCTGAGTTGCAAGGTGGTTTTCTCATCTGTTGGTTTGAGTGAGGACTCACATGGGAGGGTGAGTGAGGGTAGTTTTCTGAGTTTCCAATGCATAAGCTTTTAGTTCCAAAGTTGAGATTCACATGATTGTGTCTAAGAATAATGGTAGGACCTCTTGGATATTCTAAATTTATATTAAGTCTGATTTTTTTTTTTTTTGGGAACATGAAATAAATTAAATAGAAATCATCAAAATTTGTTTAAAAAAGTTAACAAAATGCATAAAATTCATTCATGGTAATTTTTACAAATTTTAAAATTTAAGATAACTAACAAAATAATTAAAAGTGAATTAATTAGGAAAATATCATAAATTGATTAAATTGAGCTTAAATTGTAATTAGGCATACTAATTCACTAATTTACATACTAATTATACTTAATAAATTTTTAGTCATTATAGCTCTTCTCCCTAAAGGGTATTTTGTCCTCGAAATTAGAAATTATCTTAAAAGGTATAAGTTCTCGCATCGTCGGCTCTAACTCCCATGTTACCTCATTAACTCTATAGTGCTACTACAAGACCTTTATTAGTTGTATGTCATGACGTCATAAACTTATCACCTTTCGATCAATGATCTAGACCGACACCTCCTCGTAGATCGTGTTTTTCTGTATCGATACAGCATAGAATGAAACAACTTTGCTCAGCTCGGGTAGGCATTTTTGAAGCATCGATATGTAGAACACGATGTGAACATGAGAGAGCTCAAGGGGAAGATCAAGTCGGTAAGCAACTATACCAATATGGTGAGTAATCTTAAATGGTCCAACATATCTCAGAACAAATTTCCCACTTACACCAAAACATGAAATTCCTTTGCACGATGAAACCTTAAGAGAACGAAATCACTTACTTTGAATTCCAGAGGTCTGCATCTCTTCTCAGCATAACTCTTCTGTCAGCTTTGGACAGCTTTCAATCATTCCTGAATCACAACGACCTTCTCATTACTCTCTCAGATCTTACCAGGTCCAGTAATGATCTCATCTTCTAGTTCTAACCAACAAACTGGTGATCGACATGGTCTTCCATAAAGTGCCTCGAACGGTGCCATATTGATACTTGCTTGATAATTGTTATTGTATGCAAATTCAGCTAGATGTAGGTGGCTTTTCCAGTTTCTGCCAAGGTCCAAAATACAAGCACATAACATGTCCTCAAGAATCTGAATAACTTACTCAGACTGTCTATCGGTCTGAGGATGAAAAGCGATGTTGAAATTTAAATCTGTGCCTAGTACTTGTTGGAAACTTTTCTAATATGTAGCGTTAAACCGGGTATCCCTATCAGAAGTAATAGACAATGTAACTCCATGCAATCTTACTATATTCTTGAGATACGACTCTCTAAGAACTCTCCTAAAAAAAATCGATCTAAAAGGTATGAAATGTGCTGATTTCATCAATATGTCGACAATGACCCAAATTGCATTGTGCTTTGGCTTCGCTCTTAGTAAACCAATGAGAAAATCTATCGTAATGTGCCCCCACTTCCACCCTAGAATGGGAAGCAGTTGAAATTTTCTAGCGGGTTTCTGATGTTCTGCTTTCACCTGAAGACAAGTCATACACTTGGCGACATATTCTAAAACATCCTTCCTTATAACTCTCCACCAATATTGTCTTTTCAGATCGCGATACATCTTCGTGCTTCCCAGATGAATAGCAAATCGGGACATGTATGCTTTGTCCATTACAGCCTTTGTCACTTCTTCTATTGTAGGTCGCGCCAAACGTTTCATGAAATATAGTGACCCATTTGCATGTATATCCCATTCATCAAGCTGTTCTCTATTTTCTATCTAGTGTCTACATTCCCTAAAGATGTTAATCCTACCATTGGTTCTACGTTACCATTTGGACAAATTTTGGGGTAGATTCCATGTTGTATACAAAAACCTGAATATAATCTTCATAATATCACAACTTATACTCACTTACTATAGCATCTCTTTTCCAATTCTCAAACGCCAAACGAGTAAGAATTTCAAAAGATTTCCTGAGCGGATTTAGAACCATGGAAGAAATATCATTACTGGTGGAAAAATTGATACTCCAATTCTATAGAAATATCAGAGAAAATATCGATATTGGTGGAAATATCAGAAAAATTTATGAAAATTACTTAAATTTACATTAGAACATGATTTTAATACTTTCTGATAGCATGAACATTAAGAAGATATATAAATAAACAAGTTGAACATAAAAAACATCACACATATTACATTTCTTAATACCCAAAGGAAGTTCTAAGAAGCTCAAATGTGGTCAAGACCCTATCTTGATTCAAACAATATTGGTACTACAAGATATTGTTTAAATAATGTTCAACATAGTTATGAACATACCACACATAGGTTTGTTGATCACTTCCCACCTTATCTCCATAAATTGAAAACCGTGAATTCTCTCAATTGTTTGCCTAAAAAGGCAATGCTATATTCGGATCAAGGATGAAATATCAATATCGATAGAAATATCAGCACTCTAAATTTACAAAATTTTGGAAGAAAATATTAATATCAGTGGAAATATTGAAAAAATTACAAAAACTATGAATATTTGTTTCATATTGAAATTTGATGTAAACTAAGATCGTGTAAAAAATAATACCCTACAACCCCTGATAAATCAATATTTTTACTGATTTATTATAGTATTAACAAAAATTTTCCTTAAATTTTAGCATTCGGACAAAAATTTCTGAATATTTTTAAAATTTCCTTCAAAATTTTAGAATTTTCAAAGTCTCAAAACATCCTATAAGATTAAATTAAAACACCTCTCAAAATTTTTTAAAAATTTTGATAAATATCGAAAAAAATTGTTTATACCCAAAAGATATTTCATGTGATAAACATATTGGCTTATAGCCAAAAGATATTATTTGATAAACATCCTATAAGATATTTCTAAAAAAAATTTTAGAAATATCGAAGAGATTTTTGTCCATGTCTGCAACTATATTGGCTTTTCTCAAATGATATTGCAGCATGAAGTCGTAGTCTTCCATGAATTCCATCCATCTTCGCTATCTCAAACTTAGATCTTTTTAAGTGAATAAATACTTTAGAGTCTTGTGATCTGAGAACATCTAAATTGTCACTCTGTACAAATAATATCTCCAAATCTTCAGTGCATGAATTACTGCTATGAGTTCTAAATCGTGAATAGGGTAGTTCTGTTCTTGAGGTTCCAACTGTCGTGATCCATATGCCACAACCCGTCCATGTTGTATTAATATGCATCCAAGTCTGTGTCCTAACTTATCAGTGTAAACTTCATAAGGTTAGTCACTACTTGGTATGATCAACACTGGAGCGGTGGGTAGTCGAGTCTTTAACTCCTAAAAGGCATACCACATTCTGCATCCCATTCAAACCGGACATCTTTCTTAATCAATCATGTCAATGGAGCCGTTATCTTCAAGAACTCCTACACGAATTTTTTGTAATATCCTGTGAGTCCTAAGAAGTTACGGATTTTAGCCACGTTCTTCAGTCGTTCCTATTGCACCACTATTTTTATCATGGAAGGATATACCAAAATACTTTATCGGAGATGACATGTCTTAGAAACTTGATTTCGGTCAACCAAAACTCGCACCTCCCCTTTTTAGCATATAGCTGACGTTCCCGTAAAGTCTGAAGTATAATCCTTTAAGTGCTGCTCATGCTCCTCCCAGGTCTTAGAATAGATTAGTATGTCCTCAATGAACATAATCATAAACTAATCTAAATAAGGCCTGAAAATCCGATTCATCAAATCCATGAAAGCTACAGGGGACAGCATCACAAAATATCTATACCGGGTCTTGAAGGTTGTCTTAAGAATATCCTTTTCCTTGATTCTAAGCTGATGATATCCTGAATACAAGTCTATCTTTGAGAAATACCGAGAATCTCCTAACTGATCGAATAGCTCATCGATTCTTGACAGTGGATACTTGTTCTTCATTGTGACCCGATTCAACTATCAATAATCAATACACAACCTGAGAGTTTCGTCATGTTTCTTAGCAAATAGAGCTGGTGCACCCTATGGTGACATACTATTCCCGATGTATCCTTTATTTGCAAGTTCTTGAAGTTGCTTCCTTAGTTCCTTCAACTCTGTTGGTGCCATTTAGTATGGTGTTATGGAAATCAGAGCAGTCTCGGGGAGTAACTCGATACTAAACTCAATCTTTCGGTGTGGTAGTAATTTGGGCAACTTGTTGGGGAAAACATCATCCAACTCGTCAACCACCAGTATCACTGTGTTTCTTCCTACTGCATTAGGTTCTTCCTTTATGTTTGAAAGAAACACGTAACAAGCTAAGTTTCTTTGTCCTCCAAAACATGTTTTCATGAATCGTTCACTCATCACTCGAACATAACCGCCTTGGTAAGTGATCGTTGTTCCCTAGCAGTCTACTATGGCATTATACCGAGATAACCAATCCATTCTTAGGATTATATCGTAAGTACTCATAGGGATTAAATCAAATCACTTTTTAAAATCTCACCCTCAATAATTATTTTACAGGATTTACACATGCTATTCACATACACTTGCCCCAAGGGTGAAGTAATTATTAGAGGTTCATTATATTTCTCTATCTTTAATCCCAATGTATTTACAAATAAATTTGAAATGAGAGAATGCGTGGCACCGGTATCAAACAAGACACGAGCTAAAGACTGTGAAACAAGAATCGTATTGTTAACTACTGCATTACTAGCCTAAGGGTCAGAACTTCCTACAGTCATGGTGTGGACTTGAGCTAGAGCTTTTCCTTTTCCTCTATTATCATTACTAGGTCTAAGGTTTATCAACTGATACTGTTGAGGTGGAGGAGAATACACACTAGCTGGACTAGGTGCTCTACACTATGGAACGTTCCTTTAGAAACTTGATGGCTGATAACCCTGTGCTGGATAGAGCATCTGTTGAGGGGTAAACAAGTGAAACTACGGCTGAGGGACTTGCTGAGGCTGAGCAAAAGACTGGGCCTGAGACTGATGGGTTGCACTCTCTCCGATCTGGGATCCTTGCCGAGAATTTCTTATCGAGCAATTTCTCTTGATATGTCCTGGTGAAGATGGTGTTATCATGGATAATGAAGGTGGTGTTATTAGAGCCGCCTGCATCATTGATCAGCTAGTGATCAGATCACTAGTCCTGAGAAATTGGTCCAGAGGTATATTGTTGCAGCAAGGGAACATGTTCACAAAACTGATGATGAAGATAATGGTCCTTTTACTCAGAGCACAAATACAGGAGATGCTTCTCATAGCATTCCTAGCCGGTGTGCCCCTCCTTTAGGAATGTGTAAGTTGAATGTTGATGTGGCCTTCAAAGGCGGCACTGCTAGTCTAGGCTATGTTGCAAGGAATGAGCCTAGCAGAGTTCTTTAGATTTCCACTACGCGAATGTTTGCTAATAGTCCGTTAGAAGCAGAACGTTTGGCTATTAATTTGGCTCTGAAATATGCTGCAGATCAGGGATGGAATGTTTAAGTGGAATCCTACTCCAACGTTGCAGTTGATGCCTTTACTTTGGATCCTCCGCCTGTCAATTAGCTTTCACTTCCTGTCCTTTACGAGTTTGGTAATTTACTGTCCTTTTTTTCGAATGTTTAATTTTCTTCGATTTTGTGAGTCTGCATTGTGGGAGCCCGTGAGGCTGCAGCTTGTGTATTTTCTGCTCATGCTAGTGGGTATTTTGACATTGGGGAGGCTACCCCCTGCGTAGTAGCCGTCTTTGCTGACTCTTTCTAACAAGACTCGGGTATTTCATGAGTCAGAAAAAAAAAGGGGAAAAATGGATCTATAACTAAGCTTAAATTGTCGACAAAATAGCTTCACATCCTGTTAACCGTCAAATAGTATCAAAGGAAAATCATTTTTCAGCCGGCAGCCTCTCATAAACATGATCGAGGAAAAATACAACCACCTGTAGTACAGATTTCTCTTCTCTCATTTGGGTTCTCGAAACATAGGCTGGTCTCAAGCAAATTTACAACAGGTACACTGACTTGAAATCCTCTACAACCAAAAAAACCGATCCTCAGTTTTGCCAAACTGTGTTAGCTTGCAAAGCTGCAAGAGGACATCTTCCATATTTGCACATGCCGGGACTTCTATTGAAAGAAATCATCTAGATGATGTATGATACGCCTCCACATTCAATAACAAGCTAGTTAGTTTTGAAAGGTGGCACCTTTATTCCTCCAAGATAGCACGTCCCAGATTTGTTGCAAGAGCTAGCCTGACCGAACTTAAGGCCTGTGGTGGCAAATCCACTTCAATGAAGTCTGGAGGCAGCTTTGCCATGGATAACTCTTGTAGTTTGTTCAATAAGAGATTTGTCTGAGATACACTTAGCAAAGGACGCTCTTTCCAATTAAGCAGCTTCAACTGCAAAAAAGTAATACAGCCAGAAATTTTGCTCGTTAAGCAAAAGCGGGGAAAGCCAAGCATGGACAGAGAATCAGAGATACATAAAGTTAGTTACACATGCGCCGCCCACACACCCCCGCCCCCCCCAAAACCCAAAAAAAAAAAAAGGAAAAAAAAGAGTACAAATTAAATCCTGTACAACCTAAAAATAGATCTAAACAAGTAAAAGAGGTCAATCAAATAAAACTAAATTGGAACAGCATGCCAACTAAGTTGCTTGCCCATCATGGAAAGATCACATGTAGCAAGTGACTATGCCATAAAGTTCAGGGCAGAAAACGAAAGGAAAAGAAAGAAAGAAAAATACGGCATCATATCAGGCACCATTTGACCGCACCTAAAAAGACATTCCAATAATATTTTAGTGAAAGACCTCACCGAGTCATACAACAGAGGCAGCCAAAACTGTTGAGGTGTAGAAGGGCTTTTCATAAGCTGCAGGATCAGGGGGGAAAAAGTAAACAAATAAGGGCTACAAATTAAGCTTTATAAGAAACTATAAATAGTTTGTTAAGAGTATTATTATGATGTTATCTCGTCTTGAGAAATGGAAATTAATTAGGGATGAGATAGGAGCACAAGTAGGAGATCATGCATCTATACCTATGGACCTTTTCACCCGTTTTATCCCTTAGTTATTTAGTAATTTATTGATTAATTATTTTTTTTAATAACTCAGAATTCCCCATCTTAGTAAACTCAAGATCAAAGTTGGGGGCCTGCTAATCCAATATAAATGTATTTTACAAACCCATTATTTGTAGAGGATGCTAACTCTGGACATCAGAAGTTGAAGAACACTATCATTTTTATTTCTCTGCAGAATACCAGGGCGTACAAACCCATTATTTATAGAGGATGCTAACTCTGGACATCAGAAGTTGAAGAACACTATCATTTTTATTTCTCCGCAGAACTACCATGGCGTATTGAATATGAAAGCAAGCAGCGCGAATCACGTAAAGCACAATCAAACGCGTACCGATATCAGTGATTCTGCAGCCTGCCTGGCAGCATCAGTAGTTTTCCCAATATGAACCTGCTTCAGGGACTTTTTAAAATCCCTATACCTATAAGAAACCTAAATGTTAGAACCAAGGAAAGAAATAAAACTGATGACAAAACACATTGCTTGGGAGACTGCACAAGTGACAATATGTCGTACTTGTGTAAAAACTCGAGGCCGCCGGCAGTCTTGGACTCAGAACCTAACAATTCAATTAAGCCTTCCCATTGCTGCATAGAAAAAGGATAGACGAGATGAGCCATTAAATAAAATTGGCCTCCCTCATTAAGGCTTCTTGATTTTTTAAAGTAACGTCAACAAGAGGAGACAAGATTAACTAGAAACCCATTGGTTCCTGAATGGTAATACCTTGAAACTCTCATCAGATATTGACTTTCCAACAGAATCAAAGAGATGCTTGGCAATCCTGTTAAGACGAACTTCATCCCGCGCTTGCTGAAGCCAGAAAACTCCAGCACCTTTTCTACCATGCTTCCAGTGATATACTCCAGCAATCTAAAACATTTAAAAATTTTAGAAGTGCTAAGCAAAATTGATAACGCATATTCATAGGCATAAATCATATTCATCCACCATTTAGGCTCAATGAAGCATAGGCATAAATCATACTCTTCCTGAAGATAATATCCTCACAGTTTCTCAAACCACTTAAACTTCTAGTCTTACAAAACAAACATCCGGTCAGCACCATATTCCAGATATTTTATACACTTAAGATAGGAGTACTTTATATTGTTGTTTAACGCAAAACAAGAAAGAAGAAGAAGAAGGGGGTTGGGTTTTGTTTGGGGGGGGTGGGGGAGTGGGTGTGGTTGGGTATTGGGGTTTGTTGTGTACTTCCCGAGCTCCTCTCTTCCTACTAAAGAATTTACAGAAAGCTGAATTCTGAATATATAAACATTATAGATATACCTTCATAACGTTAGAACTAATGCTGTCAAGCTCATATAAACGGCATATTTCTATATTCTGCAGGAAATACAAGAATAACATTTTATCAGCCACGTAAAATCCAGGAAAACAATTGACATGTAATAGCAGGGGAAATAGTAAAACCCAGCACAAAGCTTGAATCAGGCACCTTAAGAAGCATTTCGTTAGGTTGAACAGGTTGCTTATATAATAAAAGCTCTAGCAACCCCATACCCTGCTTCATGCATGATATCAGATATATGGGAGCAATCTGCAGCCATGAAAGCATCCAACTGTATAAGGTATACGAAGCAGGTAACATATTTAGCTTATGTGTGCGTATTCAAAGTTCAAATCTTAACAGGAAATAATTAATGACCTAACAGTTAAAACAGATAAAAATATCCTTTTCAATTGTCGTCTACAATTGGCACTTTATGTACCTCGTGTTGAAGTTTCCAAAAATTCTCAAAACACAAAAAACAAAACAAACAAAAGATTCACACTCCAGGCAATAATAATAGTCTAGAAGTCGCCAGAAGTAGTAGTCAGTTAAAGTAGGTTGAACTTGAATCTTAATCCATAATTCTGCCTAGTTATCACAATTTCTGTCAGATAAAAGTCTATCTAATAATCCATCCGTCCACTCAGAAAAAAAAATGTCATGAACTCCCCAAGAAAAATGATTTATAAAGGTAATTTATGTTAAGAGTAAATTGCATTGTTGGACCCCAACTATACGGATTTTGCATAATGCACCTCAAACTTTTAATCATGTCAAAATGCACCCTGAATTTTAAAATCATTGGAAATCTAATGAGCGTTAAAAAGCATAAACAATTTTGATTACAAGATTCGCATATTGAGTTTTTTTTAAGGGTAGAGCTCATCATTTAAAAAAAAAATTGAACCTCAACACGTGAAAAAAAAGTACTAAATAGAAATTAAAAGTAGCTATTGGACTTCAATTGCCACTGATTTCAAATATCAGGGTGCATTTTGCCAAGATTAAAAATTCATGATGCATTATGCAAAAAGCAAATAATTCGAGGTACAACAGCGCAATTTACTCTTTATGTTATAGTGAACAATATCTAGTAAACTGATCCACATAAAGGGATATATGTGTAACTTGTTCACACTCACTTGCCAGGTTAACACATGTGAAGCCAAAACTTGTGCGTAGACAAGACGGTGTAATTCAGCTATACTAATTTCCCCCAAGTTATCACGCTCTTCTTGTAAAAGAACTTCAGCTTGATCACTTCCAGCAGTCAACAACTCGATAGCATGGGCAACCATCCTAGTGAAAAGCCATCAATGTTGCTTTAATAAACATAAAGACAAACAAAGATGAGAAAAAAAAAAAGTGTTTATCCATATCTAGCAAGTCATGACAAAGAGATACAAACACAAATGGAAAGGAAAAATAAAGGTAGTAAATGAAGCAGGCTCACCAGGGGCCAAATGCTCTCGAGCATTCTGCCAAGACAACCTATATATCATTTCATAAAACATTTCAAGTTTAGAGAGGAAAGCTAAAAGAGTAAGACTGAATCGATATTGACAGTCTATAAAACTGCATACCTCAGTGTTTTCTCCAAGAATTCCAACCAAAAGTTCAATCAAACTATGGGTATTAGACACTGGTTTCAACTGCATGCATTTCTGGGCTAAGCTATACATGCTTTCCAGACCCTGGTTTATAAGAAGGGGGAAGAGGGGTTAGTTTCCCACATCAAATCCTGCTATGGACATAAAAAATTCTGTTAGTCTTAAGATAAAACAAGGGATTACCACTGTGAATGGCCTGACATATAGAAGGTGTGAAATATACAGTTCTACCCAATTGCATGTTGCAGCAGAGAGACTATTAGTGTTTCCAAGCATGATTTGTAGCACACTTTTCAAGCCCTCCCTAGTTTGAAGGTGATCACACTGAACCCAGAATGCACTAGAGTCCAGCTTAGTAATTTGTGCCCGCCACTTTTCCCATGCCTAAGAAAAACTTGGGAATTACACAACAACGAAGAACATATTTTATTGTAGAATAAAACAACATTGAACAGAAAAAAATTACCTTCATAAAATCAGGCTTCGCTTTATAGCATTCACCAGCCTTTCCTTCAGCTAGTTCCAGGCGCATCCGAGGCATTTTTGAAATAAGAACTGCGACTGCCTCCACCAGACCATTTTCTGTCTGTTTAGCACATCACATCATATGAAGCAATAAAAATCAAAATTCTCATGGCATCATTAATAATTGGCAAAAGGTTCATAACTGTCATGAAACAACAGAGAATCTTTATGTTGCAGTTCAGTTATGCACATAAATGGAATAAACCGCAATAAAACTAACTCAAAAAATAATAGAAAAGAATATGCCTTATTTTGCAGCTATAAGAGCAAAAGAAACAGGAGCTATAATAGATATTGCACGTTCCAAAGTTTTTAACCAACAGGTCCATTGACGATAGCAGTTATATTATCTACAACAACATAAACAAAGGGCGAGTTTTGCGATTGATTCTGCTTTAATGAATTGCCTTTATTTGGTTTTTGTGTCAATCCTAATCCGAAAGCTATCTCCTCCTAACTTTTTAAAACTTTTTAAATTTGCTTTAAGTACATTATTTTTGGTAAAATGTGCATTAGTTTTTGTACCAATCACTTTTAGGTTATTTTGTTTCTCCCAACATAATTGTGCCTAGAACATTGTTTAAAACCCAAAAGCACCTCTCACATAGCCGCATCCAACAGAATAATGGAAAATCTTAAAGTTAATATTGATCGATTTCAATAAAATATCTTCTCGATGACACATAGCCCATGACATTCCGACATCTAATTGACAATGTGAAGTAAAATAAGCTGGAAGAACTATTCATGCCTCTCAAATTTCTACATACCTCACGACTTCCAAGCTGATCTAGTTGGTATGATCCATGCAAGCGCAGCATTTTCACCTGCGAGCAGATGGCCAGCATTCATGTAATGCTCTTTTGTTTCTCAGTAATAGACAACAAAAAATAGCCAAGAGCATAACATAAACTCTGCAAGAAATATGATAAGATTAACAAATTAAGGCATAGAAAAAGTGAAGTACTAACCACTAGATCCAGCCAGCCAATTGCTAGTGCCGATGATATGACCTCCCAATATTTAGGATCATCTTCAATAACCTGTATAAAATATCTCAAAAATTCTAACCATTTAGGAGAACCAACAATGGGGGAAAGAAAAAATATTCAAGATACCTAAAACGTAACAGCATTAAACATAAATTGAAGAATAGACTGCTATAGGAGCTTCAAGCTCAACTGTTTTAAACAAATACCAATCAAATTCAGAAAATCTTCATCAACTCGGCACTCTAATGTATGTTAAAAAAGAAATGTCTCATTATCATTTCTCTAAAGAAAAAAATGAAAGAAAGAAAATAGACAACAAGAAGAGGAAATGAAAGAAAACTAGAACGGAGAAAAGAGTTTGAACCTGCAAACTGACAAGTTCTTTCTGAAAACCCACAAGTTTTGAATGAACAGTTATTTGACTACTGGAAAGGAGGCAATCATAATCCTGCCACAAGGCATAAGTATACAATTTAATGGAAGCAAGCAAAATACAATTAGAGGAAAAATATTCTTGATAGTATGAAGGATCAGAAAACAGCACAAAAAAAATCCTTACGGTTAACCAATCAACAAGGCGCTCAGGTAGCCACGGTTGAGATTGTTTGTCTGCATAAAATATTTCCATCAGTTCCCACGCTGCTTTTAAACATGTAGGCTCCTCGATTGTCTACAAAAATATTCCAAGATTAGATACAGCAATAAGAATTGATTCTAAAACTAAGAAACCTAACTCAAAAATTTGTGGGTTTCCACGTTCATAGATTTCTACGAACGAACTAAAGACCTATATATGAAATTCGTAGATCCACCTTTAAAACCTCCCTCGGGTCTTCAATCACAGCACTGGAAGGCAATTTTTGATTGCCAAGAAGTGAAACAATGTCCTTGCTATACTCCATCACGTACTCCCACCTTGTTTTATCATAAAAACAATCAACGTAAACTATATATATGAACAAAGGCATAATCGTTTACGACGAACTGGTCCTGTAACATGTAGAAATGAAATAAAAGGCTTTTCTTCAGTGTAATATGATACTTATTCTGTGTAACAATGATTTTGTAAAAGTAAAACAACAAAAAATTCGTGTACTGCAGATCAATGTTACACCTTTATAAAGACATTGCTGCATAAACTAAATTTCATCTTGCATTCTTAGGATCGGTCTCGGAATTGAGTAAAACCTCACTCACACACAAAATTGTAGGGTAAAAAATGAAAAATATAGTTAAAATATGAAAAGTAATCCTGTAAGCTATACCGCATTGCTTACAAATTACACAGACAGACAAATATGAAAACACAAATTTGCTAACTAAATTGTAGGGAAAATATGAAAAGTGATCTTGCAAGCTATACGAAATTGCTTACCAATCAACATGATAATGCGAAGGACTGATCGACATTTTTAACAAGCTCGAAACGGAACTCCTCCGGCTCTGGAGAAGCGCAAACGGAGTGACGGAGCCGTACGCGATCCTCCGCCACTGCGCATCGCTGATCCCAGCGTCTCCATTGCTGAGCTTCACCTCTACCACTCTCCCGCCGGATTCGCCGTCATCGGAAGGTTGCCGGAGAACTGAGACGCGAAGCGTGTTGCCTCGGAACCAGGAGATAGCGAGGCGAGCGATCGGGCGCTTGAGGCCGTGGCAGAGAGGGTACACCACGGGGTTGTTCGGAATCTCCGGCGACAAGGGGACTATAGACCCGTTGGAGGACGAGTCAGAGACGCCTCGGGTCTCGCCGGAGAGGGGAACGACGACGGGCATTTCACCGGAGAGGGAAGAGAAGAGGTTGTGAATTAGGGCTTTGGGGAGGGTTTGGAAAATGCGAAATAGAGGGAAAAGCAACAAACGAAAACACTAACGAGCAACGGGCCAGTGCTGCAGCCTGCGAGCAGGCGAGACAAAAGTGTATAAAAACGACATGTCGTATATTTTTTATGGAACATGACCGTTTTTATTTCCAGATGACAACAAAACGACAGGAAAATCCTCGAAAGTCTTTTTTTTTTTTAAGTCAGGAAAATAAACTACACATCTCGTTTTAAAAATGAAAACAAAAAAAAACAAAAAAACAAAAAGGAAGTCCAATCCTGTGAGGGGCATTTGATTGTGAATCTTTTATTGTTCAATTTCAAACTAGTGTAAGTAAGGTGAAGTATCAATCTCACTTATATTTCACGACAAAAGTGGACAAATAAACATGTAATTAGCTCTCATTAAGTGGACAAATAAACATGTAATTAGTTCTCATTTCCCACTTCCTTGGTAAGTAAACATGCTATAAATGATTGTAGAATTTTCCGACGTAGAAGTCCAAACACACAAGGTGAAATAGCAAGTTGGTTGCTACGAACTCAAATCTTTAGGGAATCTAGAGTGTTTGACAGGGTCATTAAAACTGTTAGTTAAAACTGTTTTTACTATAACATATGAGAGTTTTATACTATAACGATTTTCTTTTATTGTTACTGTAACATGTAAGAATTTTATAGTGTTCATAACTAAGAAAGTAGTGGAAACCACAACTGTCAAACATGAATTATTAGGAACATCAAAGGTTATTTCTCAAATCTCGACAAAAATAAACAGTTCTTAAGGGACTCAATGGCCCGTTTAGTCCATATGTTTGAAGAGAAAATTTGAACAAAATATTTAAATTAGAGAAAATTCTATAGTAAAAAAAATATGCATTTGTAGGTGTTTAGTATTGTCAGTTTTAACTAAAACTTTTAGAAGCTCTTACAGTTATAATGTCAAAAAAAATAAGCTACAATATAAAACTCTTACATGTTACAATTATTTTAATTAAAATTGGTTTTGAAAACACCCTATTTGATTTATATATTCAAAACAAACGGGTGCTCGGCGTAAGGCTTCCACATCAGATTCGTGCATTTTGAGCAGTTTAGGGAAATCAATTAGGTTGTATCAATTTTTGGTTCTTCCCCTTTTTTTAGAATCTACAGCCTCTAGTTCAACCTCACAAGACTCACATTCTTTATTGTCAACATTCTAATGAGAGAGATGGTGTGTGAGAACATTGATTTGAATTTGACAACATTGATATACTCTTATAGACCTGTCACTTTGACATTCCTTATTATCAATATAGGTTCGAAACAGAGGCAAAGAACATGTCACAATTTTGCGGGGCAGATGTAAACCGCTCTCTGAAGCAAAACAATAACTCCAATTTGTTCGCAGTTTAAACCACAATTTAAACTTATTTACTAGAGCATTTTTTGTTAACAAAAATTTGAATTTCTTTCAAACCTATGAATCAAACGGACCAAATTCGTCCTTTGATCCATGCAACTCCATCATTTCTAAACGTGAAACACAAATTTTTAACAAAACTTTTATCAAATAAAATAAAACAAATTTGGTCGACCATATACGGTCTCAAAACAAATAATCATATTTTTGGTTTGAATACAGAAGTGGATTCATACCAATAAAAAAGACAGAAAACACCAGACACAACATACGAACACAAAGATACTCAACAAGTCCGAAGATACTAATTCCCTTTGGATTTGGAGTACAAGACATGAACTTACTGTTTTCAATTTCCTCGAAGGAAAAAAAGGAAAATCTATTTTATTATTAGTTTCCCTTGGAGAGACATTCCTTTATAGCTTCCGAGACCCTTTTCTTCATGATCTGATCTTTAACACCTGAAAGCATGTTCCGATAGAACATTTCCAGTCTCATAAGCTTGGCGCGGTCAGCCGACTCCAACATGTTTTCCCATTCCTTTGCTACGTCAAAGGTGCCCGAGTTCTGCAACGCGGTCGGGATATATTTCTCTTCGAAGGGTTCCCCAAAAATCGAGTGATGAAGTAGGCTAACATATCGTTCCATAGTCGAAAATCTCAACTTAAGAGCCTTCAACTTTTCGTCTGCTTCAGCAACTTCTTGAGAATCCCTTTTCTCCTCAGTATTCTTGTCTTCCTCACCAAAAATCTTTGTTTCCTCTTGCTTAACGTCCTCTGTCAGCTCAGGCCACAAGACCTGTTTGGGCGTGAGACAGTCGCTTGTATTGCCATTTCCAAGAACTCCACTTCTTCCCCTGCCCCAAGCCCAAAGCTTATGTCCGTCATTTGCAACTAGAACAGTATGAGCAGCCCCACAAGCGACTTTAATTGGGTTTTGAAATTTATCATTTTCTTGGCTGCATGAAATCAATAGTGGAGAAATGGCATCCCCAGAAACAGCGCTTACTCTAGCTTCCGGGCATAGGCCAAGACCCCTCTCCATTCCCCATGACCACACATCGCCGGCAGATGAAACAACACTGGTGTGGAACAAACCACAGTCGATGGATATCAGATACACTGAATCAGGCAATTCTTTGACAGGTTTGGGAGAAACGGCGGTTTGGGTGGTTCCATGTCCAAGCTGGCCATTTTCTCCTAAGCCAAATGTCCAAACCGTTCTCTGTAGTGTGTTATCCGCTTCCTTTTTGCAAGCAAGCAAAGCCGTGTGAAAAGCTCCGCACGCTACTTCATAAGCTGCCCAAGCAAAATCCTGGTCAATTATTTTGATGATTTCAGGGCGATGCCTGCTCTCTCTGTCCCCAAGGCCTAACTGACCATGTTGGTTGCTACCCCAAGAGTAACATACGAGATCTTCTCCTTTACGCACTTCTCCGGCACTAACTAGCGCCACAACATGCTCATTTCCACACGCCACCTTGACAACTGCATGGCCAAGGAAATCCCGAACAAGAGTTGGAGTGAAATTGCTTTCCAAAGGGAAACCCCCTTCAGTGCCACTGCTTTGCTGTGGATAATTGCCCCATATCCAGAGGGCTCCTTGATCATCAACTGCTAGAGACATCATTCCTCCAGCTTTGATATAAGAAACCTGAGGAAAACAAGGTACAACAATGATACAGATAAGGTTTTCTGTTTAAGTTCTTTTCAGATCAACATAACACCATGCTTTTTTTTCAAAACCTTATGCGACATTTTATTCTTTGTTTTGGACTTGTCTGTCAAAGAATCAGGATTGCCCGTCTCGAGGAACTGCCCCAGCAAGCAGGGCTTTGCAGAATTCTCTCCATCAAAACCAAGTTGGCCATCTATTTCAAAGTCAAGGAAGCAAAGTGCAAAAAGAAGGGGGAAAAAAAGAGACAAGATATGAAACGCAGAGAAAAACTGAAAAATGAGTTTCCATAAACTTTGATCGAGCTGAAAACATAAATACACTTTAACTAGAAAGGATACAGATGTTGTAGCCCCATGTCCAAACTGATCCATCATCTGCCATCAGAATTCCGACAGAGAAACTTAAAGAGTCAGAAAATCACCACCCTCAAATTAAAATGTAGCTTTGAGCTAAGACACAGACAAAGATATAGCATGTTACATTTTCTGCAGCTATCTATTCTGCAGTACATACAACGTAGTGATATTTAGCTCAACAGAAATTATTGGTTGTTTTTCCTCTAAAAAAAAATGTTATGCCGATATATGTTCAAATATATCTAGAAAGCAGCTTCGTACTGAAACTAACATGCATGTTTTGGCAGGAACTTGTTAATCGCACATGAAAATCAATTCAAGTCGGGAAAAAATTGAACCTTTATCAACCTAGGCAATCAGTTTCGACAATAAACAATACCCAGTGCCTTGTTTACTAAATTTTTCACCAAGGAGTGAAAGAATGACAGTTTACAGTCTTGATGATCATCCATTCAGGAAAAAAAAAAAAAAAAAGAGGAAGAATTTTTAAATCCAACTAAGTCAACGCATTCTGGAGGTGTTGTTCAACGGAAGGAAATATAAGCATATACAAAAATAAAGCCGCAACCACAGAAACATCAACAAAACAAAGTTGAAATTTCAACTTTCAACCAAAAAAAAGAGCCAGGAAAAACCCAGTTGGGAAGACAATAGAAAGAAAGAGAACCTGCAAGTGCAAGAGAGTGATAGGCACCAGCAGCAACCCCCACAAATTTGATCCTTGTTTCTTCTGAATTCTCAAACTTAACCTCAACAGGCGTGATCTCATCTGCTTGTTTGCCCGTTCCAAGCCGCCCAAACATCCCTCTTCCCCATGAATATATTCTCCCATCCCCTACAATCAACACCCCATCATTATTTTTTTAAAAAAAGATCTTTTCGACCATGAAAATAGTAACAAAAGGAAAAATGATCATCTGGGCTCAATTCAAGTATCCAATTATCTGCCATCAAGTTGTTTCGGCCATGGTTTCCTTTTTTTTTTTTTTCTTTTTTTGTTTAAATTTCATTTTGGCAGAAACTAACATAGCAAAATATAGTAGATTTACAAACAGGGAAAAGGAAAATCATCAAACATTTGTTTCCAGGTAATAAATATATGCTTCAATTTCTTCACCTGTAGAGACTTAAATGGGGAGTCAGTTGAGTGCTAGAGTTTAATACCAGTAAGAGCGAGAGTGTGAGCTTCACCGGTGGCGACGGCGACAACTTTGGTAGAGGACTTGCCGGCGGCTAGCGGAGGAGTGTCGGTGTCCGGCATTATTTGCGACGATCTGACAGTGCAGAATGGGCTGCTTAGCTGGACAGAAGATAATCCCAATACCAGAATTTGTGGAACAGACTAGAATGGCACGTACTTTTATCCTGTTTTTCTCTTTTCTCTTTTGTTGTCGTTTCCGTTCTTGTTTTTCTCCTTCATGATTGTCGTCGTTTCCCAGCTCTTGTCGTTTTCGCATTTTTGCGCGTTGTTACCTCTTGTTTCAAGATTTTGTCGTTCTTCCGGTTGACGTCGTTTCCACATATTGGCTTCTTTTCCATGTCGTTCGACCTAATGCTGTTTTTTAGGTGAAGGCGTGCTCCAATATCATATTGTTTATCGAGCTCTTATCGTTTGGGTTCTTTTTTTTCAGTTTTTTTTGTGCTGATTTTTTTTCCCCAGTTGATATGGTTTCCCAGCCCTTGTCCTTCACAATTTATGTCGTTTTTCTGATACTATTGCCGTTCGACTTATGTCGTTTTCCAATGTCATATCGAATATTAGGGAATGTCATATCGTTTTCCGGTTTATGTACTTTCCCTTTTCTTTTTCTCCTTCTTCTTCTTCCTTTTTTTTAAAAAACTTTCATGTCGTGCTCAGTTGATTTTATTTATCAAACCCGTGTCGTTTCTCCAGTTGATTGTGTCATATATTGTGAAGCTGATGTCATTATTCGCTAGTGTTGGACTTCTTATTCTTATCGTGTGCATGCTCTTGTGAAGCACAATGGACGTGGTTTTCCATGGGTCACATTACGTACTCTCAACTCTAGAGGATCATATGTTACGTTTGGTTGAGGATAAATTTCCTTCTTGGAAGTCAATCAATCTCTTTTATTATATTGTTCGGATCTTCTAAGTAAAAAAAAAAAAAAAAAGACTACAAGCTCTTTTCGCAAGATTGGATTTGGCAAGTTACAACAAAAAAGATTATTTCTTTCAGGAACTATGGAAGAAATAAGTTGGATCGCATGCGCTTCAATGACATTGTTTAAAAAATAAAAATAAAAAAAAAGAGAAGAATACCAATCATGATCGGGGACCAAAAATTTTTAACTACAACATAAATTAATTTGTTCCACTTGGTACTATTTTCACTTAGCCTGCAAATGAAATGTGTTAATTACAAATTAATCTAAAAATCCCAAATTAACCCAGCTACATCAAAGCCATTTAGTACTTAATTAAATCACTTTAACCAGCACAAAGACCGGCCGTATCACCAACATTATCATGATCATCGTCAACATCCTCATCAACATAAGCCGCCAAGTTCAAGTACTTCTCCTCCGCCACCGCCGCCGCGGCGCCCGTCCTGTCCCTCCACCTTGCGCGGCATATGACGCAGCAGACCGCCCTCCTCCCGTTGCTCCTCTTCCACCTCGTCAAACACTCCTCGTGTATCGGATTCCGGCACGTGGCACACGCCACCACCCTCTCCTCCTTCCCCATCTCCTCCAAGCAGACCGGGCAATTAGTCCCCTCCTCGAACTCCGCTACTACTGCTGTAGAATTAGCCCGGTCACGGCGCCGGGACTGCTGGAAGAAGAGGTGGTGGAAGCGGCGGCGGAGGGCGGAGCCGGCTAGGGAATCGGGGAGTGTGGGGCAGGAGAGGAGGCGGGAGAGGTGGCAGGGGCGAATGGTCCGGCGGCGGAGGCAGGGGTCGTCGAGGGAGACGCCGAGGGCGCGGATGAGGACGAAGAGGATGTGCTTGCAAGGGGTGGCGCGGTCGGGGCAGGTGCAAGTCGGGGTGGCCGAGAGGGTCACGGCGTAGACGTTGGCGGTGGCGCCGAGGACAAAGAAGGTGGCGGCGTCGTCAGAACGGTGGAGGATGAGGAGGCGGTGGTGGAGGGCCCGGACTATGCGGTCCGCTGTAGGTTGGGGTGGCGGGCCCAAGCGGCGACGGTGGCGGCGCTGGTGGTGATCACTTGGTGGGGATGAGTTAGAGGCGACGGACTCCATTTTTTTTTTCTTATGTTTGTTTGTTGTTTTGGAGGGAATAGTTACAACAGTTGGTGGTGTTGGGTGAGTTTATATGATACTGGAAAAGTGGTTTGATTATGCATGTTGTTATGTCAATGGGATTCGTTGAGTGGGAAAGAGGGGTACGTGAGGGATAGCGGGGGTGCAGGGAAAGGTCGATGGTGAAAGACATTTCAAGTTTTGTTGGAGTTCGGTTTATTGATTTTATGGTAGACGTTAAGGCACGTTACTACAGAAAGATTTTGCGCATGCGGTTTCATTCATTTAACCAATTCATTTCTTATTGTTTTTTAAATTAAATATAAACGGTACATATCATGTTGCAACATGTTATAGATTATAAATATTGTTTCTCAGGCTCTCATACATGCTCCTATATGAAAAGGTACATTTTGACGATAGGATTATAAATAAATAATCCTATCTAACTTTATAGATTATATTGCCGTTACTAATAAAAAAGTACACTATATATTAAAATAAGGCTTATAGTTTTGTAAGCAATGACATTTTAATCCTACAAAAATAAAAAGAATTTTTCATTATATGTAGTATCCTAAAATGTTCTTATTTTGCAGCATGCAAGTGCTAAAACTAGACTGAATTGTTTGTTTTATCCCACATGCCGTTTAATTTTCCTGTGTGTGAAAAATAAAAAGCCATCTGCACCTATAAGGATTAATCGCATCCCACATGCCAAAACTTGTTGATTATACTTTCTTATGATCTGGTTTTATTTGTTCAATGTATAGTCTAATATGTACTTCAAACACAATATAAAAATCGACTTATTCCAATTTAATTTAATACTAAACTACAATTCTATTCGGTTGTGCACATCTTAAGTTTGGACTTATTTAATGATAGCCCACCTAGTTATTTCATGTTATAGGAAATCCAACTAAGAGGCCGAAATAGATGCCACTACTACAAATTGTAGATTCAACGACGGTTTATAATCGTCGTGTAATATAAAAATTGACGCGGAAAGAGGTTGTAATATAGTAATTTTTCACGACGGTTTCTTGAAAAACCGTCGTGGAATCAAAGGCTTCTACTACAGTTTTTCAAGAAACCGTCGTGAAATGTCAATTTTTCACGACGGTTTTTTAAAAAACCGTCTTGAAAAAATTGTATTCACCTAAAAAAAATCTCCAAACATATTATGAGTATCACAATAATACTTAGGCATCACAAACACATAAAAAGTAACATATTCTCACACTAAAATGTTAAATGTTGTTCAAAGTTCTTTCAAACACCAAATACAAGTAACACATACTAAATGGTAAAAAACAAATTAATATAACTAATATTAAAACTTAAACTAAAGGTAAATAACACTAAAATAACCAAATGATGCTAAGTTTAAAACTAACAATAACACTAAAACTAAAAGTAATGGTTTGAAATTTACCAACAGTGATGGAGTTGGTGGAACGACAAAGGACGAGTCAACGATGGTGGAGTCGGTATAATGTTAAGGGATGAGGATGAATAGTGGCAAATGGCATTGGGTTTGTTAGGTGGGTCATGGAGAGAGTGATAGAGGAATGTCAAAGTCAGTAAAATGCCGTGGGGGTTGGGTTTGTCGGTGGCTAGATCGTGGGGAGAGGAGTTAGAGAGAGAAAGGGGTTTGAGAGTTAGTGGGTTTGAGTTAGAGAAATTTTGAATAAATAGGGAAAGTCATGTCGTTGGCGCGAGATTAAATTTTAGAGAGATACTAAAAATTTCAAACATGCGGGACATTTCACGATGGTTTTTACTAAAAACTGTCGTGGATGTCTCAATACTTTTCACGATGGTTTTTATAAAAACCGTTGTTATCTCGCCCAAATTTAAACTTCATGAAAGGTTAATTTTTGATGGGCTACTAAAAATTTTAAATATGCAAAACCTTCCACGATGGTTTTTATAAAAACCGTCGTGAGAGGTTTGAAATTTTTAGTATTCCGCTTAAATTTAACCTTCGTGAAAGATTAAATTTTGACGGGCTACTAAAAATTTCAAACATGTGAAACATTTCACGATGGTTTTTACTAAAAACAGTCGTGGAAGCCTCGGTACCTTTCACGATGGTTTTTACAAAAACCGTCGTGGAAGGCCTTCCACCTTTCACAACGGTTTTACAAAAACCGTCGTGGAAGGCCCCGATGTTTGAAATTTTTAGTTTCCCGCCCAAATTTAACCTTCGTGAAAGATTAAATTTTGGTGTGCTACTAAAAATTTCAAATATGCAAAACCTTCTACGATGGTTTTTATAAAAACCGTCGTGGAAGGTATACATGTTTGAAATTTTTAAATTTAACCTTTCACAACGGTTTTTATAAAAACCGTCATGAAAGATAAAATTTTAACTTCCACGATGGTTTTTATAAAAACCATCATGAAAGTTGAAATTTAAAAATTTCAAACATGCATACCTTTCACGACGGTTTTATAAAAACTGTCATAAAATAGAGGCTACTAAAATATACCTTCCACGACGGTTTCTATAAAAATCGTCGTGAAAGGTTTAATCTTACACGACGGTTTTTTAAAAAACTGTCGTGGTAGCTCCCACCAATACCACGACCGTTTTTGTCTTTGTGGGCATAACTTGTCGAGTTTTTTTTTCTTTATCACAACGGTTTTTGAGAAACGATCGTTAAATAAAGGTCGTATAATCTCGAATTTGTTGTAGTGTTATGGTTGAGCAGACAACGTAGTTGGGAATTATGTAGATGTGAGTATAGATACCGCTACAAGAAGGTCCCGCTATTTTGAAATGGAATTTAGATGAAATTTGCGCACCATTAGTTGTGTGAAATAAAGTGTTTAACTGTAGGGGAGGGGACAATTGAATAGGAAATCAACCAAGATTAAAAAAAAAAATCTAGAGATTAAAAGTGATATTTGAGAATTTAGTTCAATTTAATTTTTTGTCATTGTGTTTTCTTTTATAAAATTTAAGTTTTAAATCAATTTTAGTCGGAAGTCTTGAACATTGTTTCCAAACGTGACATGAGCTGAAGGATTTTAATTTCATATCTATCTATATCTATACATATATAAAAGAGACGACTTTCTTTTCCAACACTTTACAAGTGCTAACCTCTCTTCTTTTCTTTTTTTTCCACTTTTGCTTATATTCATAATTTTTTTTTAACTTTTGCCTAACTAGTATAGAGTTAAGGGCTCAATTTGAAAAATATGACTTTATAGTATTGTTTTTCAATTCTACCACTTCTATGAGAAATTTTCAAACATAACATTTCAAATAATATAAACACACTATTATTGCCAAGTACTACGGGTTAAGATAGGGATGGGCAAAAATGCCAATCATTCAAAACATCCAACCAATTCATCCGAAATAAATAAATAAATATCCAAAGGTTATTAGATTTGATTTGGATTGAATTTTCATATGTCTAATTGGATTGGATCGGATATTTGATTTTAATTTTAAAAATCCAATAAAATCGATCCAATCCAATATGTATCATATAAGTATATACATAATTATATGTTCATAAATTATTTGCAATACTTTTTTTCAATTTTGTGTTTATCTTATCTTTTTTAGGTTTACTATTTAGTTTGGACAAGGATTGTATTGTATATAGTTATATATTTTTTTACTTTGGCTTTTATATGAATTCGGTTTTATATCGATGATTGATGGTTTTATGAAATTTAGCATATTAAGTTTCAAATATTTTTTTAGGAGAAAATGTACCCAATAGCATATTTTTACTTCTTAATAAAAATAAATATCATATTTTTAAAAATATTTAAATATATAGCATTTATGAAATTACATGTGTTTTTTTAAAAATTTAAATTTCTAATTTTACTTCCTTCTTCTTCTTCTTTGCCCTTTTTTTCTTCTTCTTTATCTTTTTCTTTCCGTATTTGTTTTTCGTTAAGAATAGATTTCATTTTAATTTAAGTGAACTATTTAGTAAATACTATCATATTTTGGTTTATTTATTTTTATTCCTAGTTAATGATGGCTTGATTCCCTAAAGATTTAAGAAATTTTGACGAAAGACCAAGCCCAATCCAATTATCCAATCTAATGAATGTTGGATTAGATTAGATTGGGTTGGATGGTAACATGACATTAGGTTGGATTGATTAGATTTGAATGAAATTTTGTTGGATTGGATTGAATAATAGATAATATCCAATGCCTATTCCTAGGTTAGGATCAAATAAATAATGTATTATGTAAATGTATTTTAGTTTATTTATTATCTAAATGTATTTTAGTATTTTTAACTAGAAAAATTGATATAAATTAAAGGAGAAAAAAAATAATGATAAAGCACAATAATAGTATGAAAAAAATTGATATACCAACTAATTTAACCGAAGTTAAGGGTTGACAGAGAAGATATCCAAGTTTGAAATTAGCAAAAAATCTACCAAGCGACGCTGATCCTCTACTCCATCGACTATTATCAAGTGTCAACTCTTTAACCCCCAGAAAAACAGAAAAGAAACTCATTTTCAACTCTTTAACTCCCAGAAAACTCCCAGAAAAACAGAAAAGAAAAACAGCCCGCTCTATACCACCAAGAATCCGACCATGTTGGGTCCCTTCAGAAACTCTTCCCAGCTTCAAAAGAAGGTATTAAAATCCCCTTTTTACTATTTCCCGAAATGGGTTTCTCGGTTTTTAAACAATTTAGTTTTTCATTTTTCCCGTAATGGGTTCATCTAGACCCTCTGTTTGGTTGCCGAGAAAGTGAGTGAATTTGCCTCTTAAGCTGCCTGTCGAAAAATTGCACACACCATATAGAATTTATATATGTGCATTTCATTAATCACGCGGGTATTCTACGCAGCAAAATCAAGATAAAGAATGGTTAACGTCGAGTTTCAGGCCAGAGAATTTCATCCCCGGAATTGTTATTGGTTTCATTTTGGGGATGTTTTTCGATTTAGCAAAGCCAAGTGGGAATAACACTAATACGAAGAACAAATTGTCGTCAGGAAAGGTCCAATCTCAAAGTTTTGTCTCAAATGATGGTGACCAAGAACTTAAAATGGTTAGTCTTTGTTCTAATTGCTTTAATTCTATCTAGTCTCATATTTAATGGTGTTCATTGACTTGCAAATTAATTTTGAAGCTTGAAAGTCAAAATAGTGTTATCTTTGGTTTGCTTTCATGTGCCCATTTTCTAGTATGTGATACAGAATAACCAAAATTCTATCATGTGTTAGGGAGCATTGGATAGAACTAATTTGTTAAAAACACTTTTAACATATAAGAGCTTTACACTAAGCAACATTTTGCTTTTTTACTATAACTGCTAAGAGTTTTACACTCGGTCTCGTTCTGACCGAGAGCCAGACACTAAATTGTTAGAATGTAGATTATAATTGTCAAAAATTAGACTTCCTAATTCTTTACTGCCAAAAGCAATAAAATCGCATAAAAAAATATGAATGAGCTAACACATGTTTTATAGTGATTCACCCTACGTTCACTTTTAACCATATGCTATCTCTGCATCAAGGCAATAATTGTACTCCACAGACTCAAAACTATTGGTCATTTGGTCTTTAATCTTCATGTTCTAGTATCAATATGTCATAGAGAAGAGAAAGAGGACTTGAATTTGGTAATAGCTTGTCATCTGGATTAGTAAAGAAACTGGAAAATTGTTATGTCATTTTAATTTAAAATGGTTGTCTTAATTCATGAATGAGTGGAAAAAAATATAAAAGAGGTTGGTACTGTTTTCTCATTTGCGGGGACACTTTTGGACGAAAATTTCGGTTTCCGGTTATCAGTTTGTTAAATCAGTAGCCAACATAGTTTATTGCTCTGCATGTTTAAAGATTTTATTCGGTTTTGTTAGCATTTTACTTGTGAAGAGAGTAACTATTAGTATATCTTAGTTGGGTTCCAAAACCTTCGCTGTGTAGCTTTGTTTATATATGCTTAGTGATACATTCTCCAATCACTCTTGTCAGGTTCTGGTCGTTAGACAAGACCTAAAGATGAAATCAGGAAAGATTGCTTCTCAATGTGCTCGTAAGATATTTACTAGTTTGATATTTTTCTTTGGATGTGTTCCTTTTTTTGTTTTGTTTCGTTTTGTTTTGTTTTTTTCTGATCCATATCTTGCTTCCATAATTTTTAGAACTATTACTGATCATTTAGTTAAATATTTCTTTTGCAAACTTGCAGATGCTGCAACTGGCATGTATGCAAAACTTGTGCATAGGTGACTATTACTGTTTCCTGGCATTTAAGAATTTAAACTTACATTGAGTTATATCACTTGCTTTTCTCCCTCAACTTGCACTCTTTCTTCTTATCACAAGTCTCTCTCTCTCTCCCTCTCCCTTTCTCTCTCTGCTGAATATCCTTATTGTGGGACTGAATAGGAAGTTGGTTTTTTAGTACAAAAAAGAGGGGAAAAGAGGAGAAGAAATCAATATCTCCTGTATACTGTTCAGAACTCTGAGGAGTGATTTTCTGTCGTTGGCTTTTTATGGCCTCAAACCTTTCAAGCTTTGTTTTTGAACCGTCTTTGTGCCTCTGCCACCATTTTTAGTTTTTACTTGTCAAAATGCTTTTTTAAACCAGATCATCTCCAAACTACGTCCTTGGTCTGTTATTTGTATAATGTGCTAAAAGTTGACAGCTTCGTAGATTTTTTTCCTACTTGGTTTTGACAAAAAGAAAACAATCAATAGGATCAACTTCTTTCTGCTCCAACTTAATTTAAAACCTTGCTAGCTCAATATCTTTTTTGAGTTTTAGTACTTAACAATTAACATGGTGCGTCACTGAAAAGTTCTTATATATAGAAATAGTTAGATGTTCATTTGTCTTCATATTAATATGTCATTTTTTTTGTTTTTTGCAGGCATCAAACCCTTTTAAGACAATGGGAGCAGTGTGGGCAACCGAAAATAGTTGTCACATGCAAGAATCAACAAGCGATGTTAGTACTTTCTTGACTAACGATAACCTCCTTTTTTTCGTCTTGTTGGCTCTATTGTTGGCTGCAGGTATCTGCTTTGAAGCTTTTTTTTTTTTTTTATGTTTTATTTCTTCTTTTTCTCCCCCTTAGGAATAGGCTGAAAGAAGATGCTGAGAGCATTGGTCTTCCTACTTTTGTTGTTGCTGATGCCGGGCGAACACAGGTATTTGTTGATAATTTATACAGAAAAGTTTTTGTTAATATGAAGAATCTTAAAATTAATCATAAGTTAAAATGATAACAATTTAGAAATTTTTGTTTGAAACTCTAAGGTTGTACCGTTTACTTTTCTGAGGCTCCACATTTTGTATATTAGTGTGTTCTAGGAGTCAAATAAAGTTGTCACATTTACTTGCTGAAACTATATGTTACATTAGTAGTTACTTTGTAAATTCTCTCTCTCTCTGTCTCTTGTTGGAAAACAAAAAAGAAGAAGAATTAATGCCAATATCTTGACATCACCCTTTATTAAAATCAGGTTTCCACAGGATCAAAGACTATTCTGGCTATTGGCCCAGGTATGTATATTTTTTCACTTTGCTGTTTTTGTTTTTTTTCATGTGAGTTCTATACCTGCATCCGATTTATACCGGCTATAAACACCCAAACTTGTCATTGATGGATTGAACATATCTGGTCAATAAAATAACACATACGGATATCTATGCCTATGTTGTGCTTGTAGTTGCCTTATATTTGAATGTGTGATCTTTTTGTTGAGCAGGACCAAAAGCAATTGTAGATTCAGTGACGGGAAAGCAATGCCTTCTTTGAAAGCATAACCATAACGAGGCTTTCCATCATCACTCCCAATATTTAGTTTGCTATCATGAACAAGTATTGCCCAATCATTTTTACTGGCAGATTAACTTGTTAATTGTGGGCAAAACACGTTTACGCCAGAGATGATTTAGGGCTGCCAAACTACTAGAAAGTCTGCAACTCAGGTGTTCTAACCTTCTCTGAATCTTGTTTTCTTAGGAAGAAACTAGAAGGACGCTTCCTTGTTGGCGATTCAAAGGTATATGTAGCTTGAGTCTTGAGATTCACATTTTTTTACTTTCTAGATTAGATGTACTTTCACAATGAAGCAGTGCTCAATTGTACCAAAATTTTCCTTGGTGTTGGGATCCCAAGCTTTATCCAACTTTTTGATATCAATTTCACATGGCAATGAATCATCATTTTTGCATTAGTAGGTGCAACCTTTTAATATGAATTGATATATATAATTTTTAACACCTATCAATAAAACAATGACAACTTATATATTGTTTGCCACATCAATTGATATTAAAAAGTTGCGATCTCTGGCATTATTCTTTTCTTTTAGTGAATATAAAAGTTGTGGAATATCTTTGCGGCAATGTTATCTTTTTGCAATGTCGGAAGTATATATGACAGCCTGCCTGCCAGAATTTGAGCAAAGAGAGAGAGAAACACGATTAGTAGTTGAGCTGCAGAAATCCCCCGTCTTGAACTTGTTGCATGGTTTCGGTTCTTGCTTTGTGAAGTAGATGCTGGAACTTGAAACTACTGGTGTCGACTTGATCAACTGAGTAGAATTTTGGTGTGAACAGTGGCTTCTGCTTTTGGTGCGACTTCAGCAAGTGGAGGCTCATGCACTGAACCATCCCTTGATATATGAGTTTTCACTTGGCGCTTTGTGTTAGAATTTAAAATACTGTTGCTCATTTTCTAATTGCTGTATCATTATTTCTTCGTTTGGAGAATTGGAAAACTAACACGATATATTGTTGCCCATATACCTGATAGAAATCTTAAATTTGGAAACGGCTGTTGTGTGTGGAGAGCTACATTCACCTTCTAAAGGCTTTAACCTTAGGCGAGTAAGATCCTTGTATGTACAAACAAGTACAACTAGTTAGAGAAATAGTTGAAAATTTACCCTCCTAAATTTTAAGGAGTGTGGCGTTTCACCCATACAAATTCAAAATGGGAGAGCCTATTTATCCATTTGGAGATAATTGCTACATATATGTTCTAATTCATCTACTACAAGAAACCTACTATTCCAAGCGCGGGTACCATACTTTTTTGATTAACCGCCTACTTCACTTAGAATGTCGGGGAATCCTTATTTAGCCTATTAAACGACGGAAGAGCTGCTATGGTGGGGGATTCTAAAATGGTCTTGTGAGCTTACCCTAAATGTGTCGCATGTTTATATCAAACGTCAACGGCCCTCGGTCAAAATAGTAGGCAACGTCTGCTTTTCCAGTGCTATAATTATATGGTAGGACTAAACCTATACTATTGTAGGAAAAATAGTTGGTAACAGGGCACACCTTGCGCTCTTAGTCTTGTTAGCTGTTAGTCATTAGTCACTTATCTTCCTCTGTTGTTCATTCCTTTTCCTCAACAAATTCGGTTGTGTCAGCTGCACAGGGACATAAGAATTAATATGAGGTTTCAACCACTTTCTTTAGAAAATGTGCCTCCTGTATGGCTTTTTGGCTTCCTATTTCACTTGAATTTTCACTTGAGCTTGTTCACCAAGTCCAAACTCCCACTTTATCGTCGATGATGGCTCTAGGTGATAAGGTGCTTGGACTCCTAGTTCAGTGCTCAATTTAGTCTTATGCTCCATTTTTACTGTTCATAAGCACGCACAAAATTTTTTGGTAGAATATAAAGAAAATAAAACTTTCAGTACCTATCAAAAATTCTCCATATCTCAACCTGAAATGGGAGTTAGTAATTTTAATTTCGGATCTTATAATTGTTCATATTTACCGTACAAGCCAAAATATAACTTTTCCTTGCAAGCTAATACTAATAATAATGACAATAATAGATAAATAAATAAATAAATAAATAAAATGACAATATATGAGGTTATTGTGAGGACAAAAATGCAAAACCCCACTAAAGCCCTAAGCCCCCTCCGCAATTAATCGTCTGTCTTTCTACCATGCCTTCTTGCCCTTTCACATTCCAGTTGTATTTCTAAGCTAAAACCCTTCTCTGGCGCGCTCTCTAATCTCACTGCAATGGCGTCTCGCTTCAGATCTCTCTCAAAGCCAACACTTTCACTCTTCAAATCCACCATTTCGAGACCCGGCCTTAACTCTAGGCCCACGCCCTCTCTCTCCACCGTCCGCTCTTCCCTTACACACTCAAGGCAAGCAACGCAATAGTCTCTATATCTAATAATGTTATTGAATTTTAAACGCTGGTTTCTCAATTGGGTTCTTCGAGATTAGAGAAATTTTAATCGTGGGAAAGTTTGGAAATTGTGACTTCAGGTCTGTTCATCAACTGGGTTGTGTTCAATCTCTACTTCCGCTTCACACAGCGGTTTCTTCGGCTCGGCTAACATCTTGCCTCGGCGTCGATTCAAGGAGTTCAAGGTCGTTGTCTCAGGGTATGCTCTGCAGTGCCAACCCTGGAGTTTGATGTCTCTAAGGTTTTGTGTTTTCTTTTGGATATCTGTGAGTTTTTTTTTTTTTTTTAACTCTATTTTTATTATTTGATAACTAGTTTTTTTAAGTTGTTAAAATGTGATTATGAGCCTCTTTCTGTTGATGATTTTAGCCTTAATTTATCAATTGAATTGCGATATTATAATTTATTATCGCAAAGGATGGATTTATTTTTGTAGGCTCTCCAATCTCTTGTAGATTGTAACGTTTGTTATATTAAAGTATGACTTTGGTGTCTTTGGAAAATTAACATATTTTGAAGACCAAATGGCAAATGTGTAAAATACAGTAAATATTTTGTCAGATTTCTTTCCCTTTAAATATGATGCTTTGAGCGTTTGACCATGTTTGTCATGTTACTTCCACTTCATATGTTTTATTTAACATGAATCAGAAATTTTTTCCGGAGGGAGTACAAAGCCATACCATGAATATAGCGGTGCGATTTTTGCCTTAAAGAAATGGTGGTGTGATGGGATGTATGAACAAAAAGCATTATATTGGGTTTCAGAGTAAATAATTAGCGTCCTGGAAAGCAAAAAACTTGAATTATGCAAGAATTTATGAAAATCGGGTTGATTGTCCTGACAAACTATAAACAGCAAGTTCCTTCTATTGTCCTTTAGATTTTGAAGGTCATTTGATCATTAGTCTTAGACCACATGTGTCTATCAAGAATATACTTGATTGCTGGAAGTTGGAGTCTTTTATCATACATGTGGATCGCGTATAGATATCTAGGCTAGTTAGTTTTTCTCATAGGACGTCCAATTACTGAAGTATGCTCTGTTTTCTAGTGTTTTAAATGATGATTGAATCTTCTGGAGGGCTGTGGTGGGCTGAGGTGAATAATGTAAGTTAGTGTTTTACACGTCAGGTGCAGCATCAAAGGAACTTAGTTTGATTATCATTTAAGTTTTCTTTATATATTTTATTTTGTTTGGTTTATGTGCGAGGAATATGGGGTTGGTGGTATGGGAGCCAATTTGGTTTAGGAACCTATTAGTCATCATTTTTTGTCTTTAGTACGAGGAAAATGGGTTATAGAGATTGATTGTGTGCTTGGAGTATCTCACGCTACATGTGCAAGTGCTCCAATTAGTCTCCAACATTATGATTACTGATATTTCTCTCGTTTTTGAAATGCATTGCAAATGTATGTTAGTGGTGCATTGCCAATACCATCTTACATATGATGGAGAGCTCCGGATTGATCTGGGACCGGAACCACTTAGTTGACTACATATGGACAGGTGTAACAAGAGGACTTTCAAATTCCGCCAGCTTGGTGCTGATCAAAAACTATCTTCAATCGTCAAATTTTTGTAAGGCAAAAAAAAAGAAAAAAAATTCAAGCTATTGGCTGTGTGTAGAAATGATGGACAGCTTTGCCTTAGTAATTCAAGTTTTGTAAGAAATTCAAGCTCGCTGCCTTCTGAGTTCACCTTTGTGAGAAATCTGTGTAGTAGACAGGTTCATATTATAGGATAGATGTTCTTGTGGATGATTCAACCTTGTTAGTGTCTTATCTAAATGGACCAGTCACCAAATCCTACTGGTGCCATTTGTTACTTACGACTAGATGCCACAAAGTGGATAGGCTTACCTTTTGTGACTTGTAACCTGTACTCTATGGAAAAACTTGAAAAATTTATGAATCTGGTTCTTCATTGACCAAACAGACATGAGAACTTGTTACTACCCTTTTGGAAGTCAATAGTATAATCCTGTGCTATATGCGCTTGCCGCTGTGGCGTCTGTATATTAACCCAAGACCGTAGTTTAGGCAAATACATTTGGCATGCAAAATTGTAATATTGCTTACTTCGTAGGTTTGTGACTCATGAATTTCTATAAGTTCATCCTTATTCATTTATTGGTTCTAAAGGTGGCTAGTCAACTAATTATCACATATATTGAAGATGCTCAAATGAAGCTGCATTATACCAGATTTAGTTCGTTTCAAGGATTATCTTGAACATTCAATGGTTTTGTTGTGGACTTGTGTGCAAGAATATGTGTTATCAGTAATTTTTCTCGAGTGAGTGAGTAAATTGCTAACATTTATGCTTCTTTTAATGTATTCAGAGTTGGGTCTCAGCGTGCCGCGATGAGAGATTGCAGTTAGAAGAAGATAAGAGGTTGGTAGATCTTGGAGTTAATGCTTCTCTTGTTGAATGTCCTTTTAATCCTCCCTTCCCTTGAAGTTATTTTTAGTGGTCCCCGGAGCTGGGAATATTGTTGCAAGAATTTATCTCTCTGAACTCATCTTGTCGCTTATAATGGGAAAATGTCCTTCTAATTTCCTTTTATTTTCATTTGGATTCTCTTTTTACCATCAATGCATTAAATTCATATTTTCTCACTTGATGAATAAAGATGATCTTAAAGTCTACCCTTTTTAAGTCTTTTCTGCCATAATATGGATTCTGGGTGTTGAAATTTGGTCGTTTTCTAGGTCCTTGTTTTGTCCTTTCACCAAGGCATTTCCCTCATCTTGAAGACATTCTTAGTTGGAGTGATTCATGCACTTTCACAGTTGCCCATCTTCAATACCTACATGCAAGCATATATATATATATATATGATATGATATGAAGAAGCCGACTACTGTGATTGTGCCACGTGTCAATATAGTTTATCAGTCATGGGATAATAAATAATCAAACAAAAAGAAATGAAAAGTTATAGATGACTAAATCTGGTAGTAATACATGCGATACAAGTTTGTAAGCAATGGGTTGGGAAGCGCATGTGGGGGAAGCGGTGGATTTTGATGAGGATGGCGTCCAATGTCTCCCATTTCTTTGAAAAAGACTTTGGCCGCGGAGCCCCATGTCTCCACAACAACAATACACTACCATGTGGGACTCTCTCTTTTGCCACAGTCCTCTGCATCTGTACTTTCTTTTCACAATCATTCCTTAGTTATGTACAAGTCTGTCTTTCTTTTTTTCCCCCCTTTTTGCCCGAATTGGTAGTTTCTTTTTTCTGTTATTTTTATTAATAATAAATTTCTAATTAGTAGGCTACACAAGGGGAGGTACAGCTCACTCTTTCCCATCACTCATAATCTGTCTTTCGCGGATAAATGTTTGGGATTTACAGCTCCAACCACACAGTTTTAACTACAAACATATGAACCTCACACATACTACAGTGTAAAGTAAAAGTTTACTACATTAGATAGCTCTCACATGCTAGAGGGTATGGTTAAAACTTTGTTATTCAATTCTCCTCTCAAACATCATAAAAGACAGAATTTGATTTGGAGTCGCAATATACTAAGGGGTTGTTTGTTTGGAGTATTTTTGATACTCAATATATTCAAATTTGGATTCGAGTATCAAGAATCATTTAGATGCGTGCTTGTTTTACCCAAAATCTAAATCTTTTGAGTATCAAGAATTTAAGTTTTCAGAGTTCTGCTCCCCTTAAACTTTTAATACTCGGATATATCTGCTACAGTAAAAACTGAAATTCTCTCTTTTATATTTGAGAAAAAAAACATAACTTCTTCATTTGATATTCAATTGAAATATTTTTTTTCATTATATTCCTAGTGAATAAAGGAATAAATTAATATCCATATTACATATTTTTTAAGATCATTAACATTAAGATTGTATTAAATTTATTAATAAATTAAAAATTATTTTTACTACCTCTCTAAACACAAATTTTATTAGATTTGTTTGTTTGGAGTATGTCTGGTATTCAATGGATTCAAATTTGGATTCGAGTATCAAGAATCATTTGGATGCGTGTTTGTTTCTCCTAAAATCCAAATCTTTTTCTTTGCTCATAACTTCTTCATTAAAGAAAAGAAGAGTTGATAGTACGCAAAATATGGTTGATATTTTGTGGTTCTAACTCTTTTCTCAAACACCATGAAAGGTAGAATTTGATCTAGAGTTGATAGTATACTAAGTCATTTTTACCTATCAAGCAGCAATTGACTCATCTTTTAATACGAGTCCACCATTTTTTTAAAGGATATTTGGCAATTGCGGTTAGAACCATAATTGTGGTTATCAAATAGCGTAAAGCTATCACATGCTATAGCTGTCACGCCTTGAAACCCAGAGATGACGTGACGGTTTAATTAATTTGATTGAATCAAATTTATTAGGTTAATTAAAGTTAATTTTTAATTAAAAAATCACCTATTTAAAGAATTTAGTTGATTATGAAAACAATGATAAATTTAAAACTTCTTAAACAATTAAAATAATAAAACAGATAGCATAAAATAAAATAAAATAATAAAAGAGAGAAATGCGTGTTGGGTCCCACCAGGCCTACAAATTATGCACACACATGGTATCAGAAAAGGGAAATTAAAACAATACATGCCTTGATTAAATAATACAAATAACCTACTCAAATCTTCTACTGCTTTTAAGTCCGGTTGGTAGACTCCCGGTCGATCATAAGCTGAATTCCACCTAAGGGGAAAGAATTTAAAGGCAAATAAAAAAGTGAGCGAAAGGCTCAATAGGACTAGATTTTAAAAACGTTTAATTTGAAATAGAAAATTTGTAATTTAGGAAAATATTTAGAAAATGGAATTCAATAAATAAATTCAACTAAATCATTCTTATCAAAAACAATTCTTGTTTGTCTAGAAAGGATTATGTTATCTTTTCTTGAGCAAACCATAAATATCACCAATGTAGTGGTCCAGTTAGGTTTCGGGTCCTGCCCTCAAGGTCGAACTTTACACGACCCGATTTCTGAATATGGTATCATGCCTATTTATGCATTTCTATGGTTATTAAAATCTCATTTTACTGAGTGTACTCATTTACATTTATTATGTTGTTTATTATGAATATCATTTCATCCAACTGTTTATGAAAACAACTGATGAAAATCTTTTTTAATTATTCATTGAAAAATTTTTGAAAGAGATCGTTTGAGGCCAAAACCATTTAAAACATGGCTACCAAAGAAAGGGTAATAGTCCTACCTCAATATCTGGCACCGCAACTCAGCACTGTAGTCTTAATCCGCTATAAGTTAGCTCCACAGAACTACGAACAACTTTAAATGTAAACTAAGTTCATCAATATCTAACTTAAGATATTCTATACTACTAAATTATCTCATAGTGTCCTAGTGTACGATTTATATCCGTAAAATCATACCATAAAATTAAAATATCAATCTGGGTTTAAAACAGTAAAAATGGGCAAAAAACAATCATTTTTCATGGAGTCTGGTCGACTTATAGGTTTCCCTAGTCCAGTCTACCGAACTGTTGTCTCTGGCCTACCGACCATCTAGGTCTGGCCTGTCAAACTTGCTATGAATCCGGCCTACTGATGATATGAATCTGGTCTGCCGAACTCATGAATCCGGCCTACCGAACTCGAAGTTTAGCCTATCGAATTGGAAAAAATCTAAAAATTTTCATATTTGAGCTTCGACCTTTTCGAGCTCAAATCTTCATTTTCAACATGTTTTCTCGGTTCCCAAGCATACAAAACATTCATATATAATAAAAAAAAATGCTAAAACACTTTTATATACATTTAAACAAGATTTATATAAAAATTTTCAAAGAAATCCAAAAATAGAGAAAAATAGAAAACTTGGTTTAGTTCAATTATGGTCCAATCAAGCCTAGATTCTAGATGATTTGAGTTCTACTAACATAGATTTAAGGTTTTCTAGGCTCAAAGAAGCTCGAATTTCAAAATACAAAGAAAATAAAAAAATTAAAAAAAGTTTAAAATTTTGAAAACTAACATTGATTTAATTCTTAAATCGAGTTTGTAGAAGCTCAATCGAGTCTCCAAGCTTTTAATCCAGCCAAGATTTAAGGCTTGAGCTCCAAAATTTTGAATCAAGAGAGAGAGAAGAAGGGCAGCGAGAGAAAGAGAGAAGGAGAGAAAGAGAGAGACGCTGGGAGAGATGGAAAGAGATAGAGAGTGAGCTGAGAGAGAGTGAGAGAAAGAGAGGAAGTGAGAGATTAAATAGAGAGGGAGAGCGGGTGGTTTTACTGTGTGAAAACCATGTGCCACCTACAGTTTTGCAAAAAAGGACATATTTAGCGTTTGACAAATTGTTTTGTTTCAAAATTCAAAATAACAAATAAAAAATAATTAAGAGTGAATAAAAATAATTAAAAGTAACATTAATTTAAAAATATCACAAAACAGTTAAATTAAGTTTCAAATTATATTATGGTACACTAATTCATCATTTAATACATTAATTATACTTAATTAATTTCAAAGTGTTACAATAGTTAAAAACAAAAATTACTACAATGTAAAACTTTTATACTATATCTATGGTTTTAATCACATTTTTGAAACACCCTATTAATCCGGCATGGTATTCGAACTCTATAATTAACATTGGAGGCAGCGATTGTGCTTGCAACCACTTGTACAAGTGCACTTTGGGTGTCCATCATAGACAATTTTTTCTTCCTACGTGGAGGCTAGCTGGCCATGGTACCACAAGCACCGAAGGTTGTGTTCTTAGAGCTTTTTTTTTTTTTTTCCTTTTTTTTTGGGAGAGAACTTGTGGTCTTTTAGTTTAGCTTTACTCCCCCTCTACTTTGATAAATAGGAATCTGTTGGTTCCGATTCTCAAATGGGTCAAACTAGATGTGAATCGGTCTGCTTTTCTGTGAAAAATATATTGTCGGTTAGTTTCTTTTCCTTTTCTTTTTTGCTTTTGTTTTTGTTTTGTTTTGTTTTGTTTTTGTTTTGTTTTTTTTTTTTTTTGTTCCGGAGTTATCATCAGTATCTCACTAAAGTAAAAACTACTCCTAATAACTTTCAGAAAATTAATTGTTTATCTTTGGTTTTTCAGTTAGTAAAATCCACTAACAAATACCACTATCTAGCAATCTATTTACCTTTTTTTTTTCGGAGAAGAAAAATAAAGTATCTAACCATTGAATATGTGCTTGAAAATTGAAAAACCAATAACAATAATACATCTCAAAAAGTGAAATACACTATCGCTTCTTCCATAATAATATGATTAGAAGAAAATCTTGTTGCTTGATTTGGAGAGTCACTAGTTACCATGTTAGGGCAACTAAGCGAAAGCCCTAATGTATATAAAAAGGGCAGCCAAGTCACGGTCAGAGGAAGGAAGGTTGTGGAAAGGAGACAATGCCCTTCACAATGGGAATTTTTAATTTTGTATGCATGGAAGCCCATCTATCCTTGTTCATTTCAAAGGTTTTATTATGAAGGCGTTATGATATATATTGACTATTCATTCCGCTCTACTTTGTTTCATGATCATAATCTTTTTAATTGATTGTAGGTAATAAACTTGCTTCCTTGTTCTTATATGGTGGTGCTAGAGAATATAACAATATGGGATGACTTTTTCTTTATTGTTCAAGAGGTTTTCTATATATATACACACACATAACTATGGTAGAAACTCTGCTTTTTTAACCATCCGTAAAAAATGTTATTTTAACAATTAGATTAACTTTTTAATGGTCTAATTTGTTAGTTTTTATGTTAAAAATTTATAGTGTGTGACATAAAACTACTCATAATAATAGATTTGATTGTTAAATAATTAATCTGAGGACGAAAACAATATTCCTACCAATAGTTAAAAAAAAGAACTATTTATACCGTAGCAATTTCTTTAAAAAAATAGACACAATTACACAAGCGGGGTAAAATACATTTGTTTCATAGAAATGCTAGGACTTTATTCACCTGGCTGACGTTGTAATTTTTTTTTTTAGTCATACAAATAAATTCTACTAGCATTTCAAAAAGGAAAAAAAGTAAAAAGGATAGGGTGGGATTCATCAGAAGATTTCAAATCAGCCTATGGATATTAGACAACATTTATGTACAATTCAGTACCCTACAATGCTCCTACTAGTTTTCTAGTCCCAACATGCACTAATTGCCAAATCCACTTTTTCCTTTATCTCTATTGTTCTTTCTCCCATGGCTCTGGTTTGTGGCTGCGCATTATGGATCTATTGCATGCAAATACATATTTTATGAGATGAAAGGAAAAACAAAAATGTTATAAAGGGCTGAAATAAAAATATATTTTGTTGGTACTATTTTTAAAATAGATGAAAATAGTTTTATTTTGTAAAATTAAAATTTTTTTGGAATTGTACTGAAAGTATTTTTGAAATTTTTTTCTCAAAAAACATATAAAAATATTTTCAAAAACTTTCGTAATAGTATCAAACGGGTCATATTATTATTATTATTTGCATTACATTATATACAGCCACTTTGCAAATTCTCTGTTACACACAGAAACTGAATTTGTGCAAATATTTTAAGTGTGAGCACTGTTCACAAACTAGTACTACATGAGTGTATGAAAGAGAGAGTCATGTGACCACCGCAAACCTTGCTGCACTCATAGTATTATACTTACATTTAGCAGAATACAGATAATATATATATATATATATATATATTAATTTTTGAAATAATTAACATAGCTTGGTTTTTTTAGCTTGATTATTTTTTTTATTCTTAAGATTTGTTGCCCAGGGGAAGAGGATTAATGGATTTATTAAACAAGAAAAATAGGAAACAGGCAGTAACTGACTTTGGAAAATTATACATTTATATATTGCATGCAAATCGCAATGATTAAGCAAACAAACATTTGGATCAGCGTTGCCTAGGATCAGACATAAATTGTACCGTGAATTTTAACAAATTTGATTTTAATTTATTTTTTTAAAAGGAAAAACTTTGATTATAGTTAATTATACAAGGAATAAAGGATTATAATAATATCATCAATAAATATTTCTATACGTAATTTTTTTAGAGGATAAATATAAGAGTACCACAAATTATCAGGTTAAACAAGAAATAAAAATAAAAATAAAAATAGGGTTATGGGCACCCATCATTTATAATTACCAAAATGTATAGCCGGAAAACTGCCATACCTTAGTGTCAAATATTGCTCAACAAAGAAATACTGATTTTATTCATAACACCGAACTGAATAATTCTTTTTTTTTTTTTTTTTTTAAGAATAAAAGAAGACTTGATGTGCAAATAGCAGGCCTTTGTCAATTTTAATTAATCTTGCATATAGAAATGCAATGGCCACATCATTTAGTATCTAAATTTTGATAAACAAGTTAACAAATATCGTAATTTTTTTCTTTTTTATTCTTTAGCTGAATAATATAATACGTATCTGACTGTCTCTATCACTATGTCTCCGAAAAAAAAAAAGAAAGAAGAACAAAAGTCTAATTTTCTCTTTTAATGGAGCTGGGAGCATTTCGAAATGCGTATAATAGCTAGGATTTGATCTTTTTATTTTTCCATAATAGCTTTTTTTTTTTTTTTTGCTAAATGATTTATCTTTTTTAATAAATGTTATATGTAATATATCATAGTTATAGTTTCGATGAAATAATATCAGAATATTTCATGTGTACTCGGAGTCTTAAAAAGTGAGGAAATACTTGCAATGAAGATACCAAGGAACCGTTTACCAGATTTTCATTGGAGGAAAACGATGTGGATATATGTATATGTATTTGTATATATGCAGACGGAGTCAAAAAAATTGGTAAAAATACGAAGGTGTGACTGAACTAATAAGGTGAGAACGAAATTGATTTTAACTACGTGAAATACAGTTTTAAAAGGAGTGAAATGTAAGTTTAAAGGAGACTAAATAAAACTTTTATAGAATTTCATAGACAAGACTATAAAAAAAAAAAGTTCATGAAAACAAGCTGCCTCACACTCGTCTTTAAGTGACTCTGCCTCTGTATATGTAGACACACATATATAAGCGAATCTCATGTGTCTCCCTCCCGTTCTTTTCCTTTTTCTTTTTGTTTTCCCTAACATTCTCTGAAATATAGCTAATCCCCACCCGCAACTGCAGGTTTTCACTCAAATTCATGTGCAGTGCATTAGATAATTAATATTTGCTTTCTCTCTCTTTCTAAGAAAAAGTTATGAATTAGATTAACCTTTTCTCTCAAAACAAAATTTATAGATTAAATATCTTTGCTCACTCGCGTCTTCAATTATTGCTCACATAAAACTATGATTAACTTAAATAACCTTTCGTATAAAAGAATTATTATTAACGACAACTATTTTATCAAAGATGTGAATAAAGGAAATTTTATTACTTCATCAGTTGATGATAAAAAAAATAAAAAAAAATTCTGGACGCCTATGATATATGAGGTTTCATTAGACATGATTTTTCAAATTTTCGTTTCAATACAAGTCAAGTTCAGTAGTGAATTATTGGAAATATAATGTATCTGTACATGGACCTTAGAGAATTACAATCTTCTATGAATTGAGTCTATCATGCTTGCTACTACATGTAACATGTGCTATATTGTCCCCATTGCCATTGGAACCCCACAAAGGAAAGTGTCTAACCTATTTGATAAATTTAATTTCTCTTATGCGATATGCGTAAATAAACAATGACCACCAAGTCAAACAGTGTAGAATAAAATGAAATGGACGTGGTTCATCCTGCATCGCATTGTACATATATTTATATGAATATATGAGTAATTAATTATTAGATTCCTTGTGGAAATGGAGTTATAGCACTTCTTTTTTATTGAAATGGATCAATATATTAAATCAGTCGTTTAAATAGTGAATAGAATTACTCGTTTTCAAAAAAAAAAAGTAGTTAATAGAATTACAAGTCTCCATTTTATCTTTGTTCTTTTCTAAGTACTATAATTCCCTAATTAAGCCCTTTTATTTTTGGTTTTTTTTTTTTTTTTTTTTTTTTGGGGGGGGGGGGGGGGGGTGGG
>CAMOHE010051607.1:119151-131223 GCA_946598075.1 Artocarpus hirsutus
AAAAAGTTGGACAAGGGTATGATTTAATTATAGTTTGTAGTGACTTAAATCATGATTTTTTCTATTTTTGTCAACCAAAACTTTTTATAACTTTTTATAAGTTGTTCACCTCACATAATTGTTGTGTTGTGGAGTAGTGTAGGACGATTCGCATAGGTCCACCGCCCTTTCGTGTCACAAAGGTTAACAAATTATCATTACATTTGGAGACCCATCACTTGGAGATGTTCGGACATGTATATGAACACATTGAGATTGATTTCTATTTGTTACCTAATTAGTGGCCACACATTTAGAAAATTATATGGAACTCACATGTACCTAAGTATGGTTATCTTAAACCCCCACTCTCAACTACTCAAGCATGGCTGCATGGTCGCCCATCACAATACTAAGGATATTTATATATATAGTACATGTATCTTGCTAGAGGGCTAAATAAAAAACCAAACACTAAGAAATTGTCTCAAGTTAGACACGCCATCAACTAGTCAACATTTTTCGTTTTGCAATCATAAGTACTCAATTTGTTTTTATGTAACACTTAACAATTGTAGTCTAACACTTATTTTATTGAATGTTACAATTAAACAAATGTAGTGTCATATAAAAAATAAACGACGTAATAAAAGTGAAAAAAAATGCTACAAGCATTGGATTCGTTATGAGTGTGCTACAAGCATTGGATTCGTTATGAGTGTGTCAAGTTGAGACTATATATATATATATATAATATCACATAACATAATATAATATAGTTTTAAATAGTGGAGAAGCAGTTGGCGCTGGTATGGAAGGGTTGAATTCAATATGGTAATGATCTGCAAAAGCACTTTGCCCATTTGAGGTATAACACATGATAACCGATTGATCATCATATTTATTGGAATTGTTTATGATTATGATTATAATTATTGTTATATTGTTATAATTGTAATGATTGTTGATATAGTACTATATGCATATTGGACAAGCATGCACGTGACGGTTGGCAATCGGGTATATTATAATCATAAGACTTTGAACAATGAAGAGCTCTGATGATCAATTGTTTAGTATGCATGTCTTATGGAACCCACTACACTACGTACCACTCACTCACTCTCAAACAAAAACTCATGCATCAAGTGCCTTCTCGAGAAAATTAACGAGAAAAAAATTTAAGTTCGAATTTTGAGTAAAGATAAAATTAGAAAGTAAAATAAATTGAAAGTTAACAAGTTTTAAGGAATAATTCTTCTTTTCACATTCATTTGACCAGAAATAATTAATTAAATTGAAGAGGTTAATTTATTAGTATACAGTTCGGCTTTTAAGAAAAGTAGCTAGACCTCTATATTCTGTGTGGTTGGAAAATTTCAAATTGCCCCCTAATATTGCATAGTTGGCTCTTCACCACTATTGAATTTACACATACATTAACTTGGGCTATTAAGAAAACAAAACTTTTTATGTTAATTTATTAGCTTGATTTGTTAGAGCAAGGTTAATAAATTGCTTATTAACTGATCAGCTGCATTTAATATTCTTAATTCATAATTTTGGGCTTGGCATGAGCTTATTGAAAGACCATAAAAAGGTGCAATTTTTCTGTTTATTGTTGTTGAAAAATGGGAACCATGAACTGTTAGAAATATTATAAAGTATTTAATTAATGTAAACAAGATTCTCATGCAATATTGAAATAAAAATATAGATAACAAAACAGAAAATTTTAATTTGTACCTGAATTTTGAAAAATTGAGTTCAGAGGCCAAAAAGAACAGCCCAATTGAAATTGCTAAACAAGTTTACCAAAAAAAAAAAAAATGAAATTGCTAAACCAGTCTAGGAGATAATTAAGTGAGACAAAACAAAAATTATCCCTTCTTCTAGCTGGCTAAGCTAAAGAAGCTTTTTTGTTTTTGGGAATTTTTCCTCTTAAAACTAAAAATTAAATTGCGTGGTGGTTGTGGAGTAAATTTAACCAGAAAAGAAAGAAAAATCTGATCAGAAATTAAAATCTCCAGAAATGAGAGACTGACTGTTGTTACCGCCCTACTACGCTAGATCATCTGACTGAAATCTGGCCCCACGTGTTGGTGGATCAAGTAATCCTCACCGTTGGATGACGCATGATCAAACACCATTCCGTTCTGATGAGGATGATGAAAGAATTGCTGTTGGTGTTGTTGAGCTCTCAGGAACTCCTTCTGGCGCCGGAGTTCCAGAACCTTCCGGTGCGAGTTCGAGTGCTTGGTCAGCACGAAGGTCGGGCTGGTGGCGGGCCGGTACTCCGGCACGAGCCGGCCCGACTTGTACCGAACCCCGCAAGCGTTGCACAGCGTCTTCGGGCCCATCGGCCCGGTCCGCCACTGCGGCGTCTTGTCGGTGGCGCAATGCAGGCACTTCCGCCCCTCCCCGTCGGGACCGTTACTGCTCGTCTCCTTCTTTTTCGAAGCCGCCTTAACATTTTTCTTAGCGGCTGTTGTCGGTGGCGGCGGCGGCGGCTGGGCAGAAACGACGACGTCCGGGTCGGGCGGGGACGACGAATTAGACGACGTCGTGGCGGAGACGAGGAGGAGGCGGGACGTCCAGTTGCATGGTGGGGCCCGGGACCGCTTGCTGCGGGCCTTGGCGGGGACCGACACATGATCGGAGTTGAAAATCGGGGCGTTATCATTGACATTGCTAAAATTATTGTTAATATTGTTGTTGTTGTTTCGGTTGGTCACAGGCTGGGACGATTCGACGTCGTTTTGGGCTTTGAGTCCCGAAATCAGCTGAAGCCTCTGAAGGTCCTCGCTCGAGAACGATTCCTCCACGAAATTCGACACCCATTCCAGCTCCGCCAAATCGTCGTACTGTTAATATACATATATCATGGGAAAAACATACATTAATTAATACAGCAATTATTAATTTAATTTCACTAATTAAAATTAATTTTAATTAAATAAACTTTTTTATATTTATATATCTCCGAGTTGCGTAAAGGTTGAGTTGAGTTATCATTGGGCAAAACAAACTGAACCCGCATAATAATAGCCGCTGCTTTCTCTGTACATTTTCATGCATAGAACTTCCAACCTTCTTTTCTCTTTTTTTTTTTTTTTTGAGGTAAATTTTCTTCAACTCCCAGCAATGAAGAACTTAAAATTAAGGAAAAAAAAAATTAATTGTGAGAATGCATATATATATATATATATATATATATATATATATTCCTTGTTACGAAATCACCAAATTTTCACATATGTCTGCAATGTACGGAAATTTGCATATACCGCGGGAACGCAGAGTTCGCTGGAGAACTGGCCGTTGGCGAAACTGCGGCGGCCGACGTCGGAGAGGAAATTGGGTTCGCAGCCGGAGAAGTTGGAGGAATTGCAGCTATCGACGACGGTGACGGGGGAGGAATCAGTGGAATTGGCGCCGGCGACGGCGTTGAAGCCAGCGGCGTCGGCAATGACGGCGTCTTCGTTGGAGAAGTCGAGGAACTCTTCGACGACGAAATGGTCGCCGGGGGCGGCGGCGGTTTTGTTGTCGGAGGAGTACTGGCGCTTGTCGGGGACCAACTGAGGGCAAAAGGCAGTAGCAGTTTGATAGAATTCTGGCGCTTCCATTTGGTCCTAGTTGTAATCTTTTTTTGTGTTTTGAGGCAAAACTAAGAGTTTGTGGGAATTATTGGGTATAATACAGTGAAGGGAAATACTGAGACAAAAAAAGAAAAAGAAAAAAGTGTAAGGAAGACAGAGAGAAGAGTGTGAAATGTGAATGTGGTATAGTTTTGTGAGCAGAGAGATTGTGTTTGAGAGAGAGAGAGAGATGGGGGTGGGGGGGGGTTTATTTGCGTCTGAAGAGGGACAAGCAGCTAAAATGAAGGATTTTGACGAAGGAAAAACAAAAATAAAGGTCTACGTGACAAAAATTAAATAAGAGTGTGGAAAATAGAATTAATAGAGAAAAAAAAAATTAGAGACATTAATTGGGTTATAAAGAGAGGGGATGAAATATAATGAATTTACTCTGCTGCCCTTTTGCTTTTGGGCGTCTTTTGTGTTTGGCGTGCCAGTTTTGTCCTTTTGGATTGAGGGCATTATACCTAACAGAGCTTCATATTATTTACCATTTTTTGCTTGTTTTAGTTTATTTTTATGAAAGGGAAATATAGTAGTAACAATATAATATGAAATATATAATCCCTATGCCATGTGGTGCCATGTGATAGGTAGGAAAAAAAACGTTATGTTCTATTAAGGACCCGGAATTGGATGAGGGCGGTGAAGGTACCAGTGCATACCAGTGGGGCTGGCTGCTTTTATGATACTGGGCACATTCAATTTGTGCTCCAACTGCCAGTGTTGTTACATTTGGGCCAAAAATGTAAAGTTCAAATATCCCCAATTTTGATGCTTTTTTCTTTTTTCTTTTTTAGTGTATGTATGATCACTCCTCTCACAATGTAAAGCAATCAAAACCGTTGAAATTTTTTGCTGGGGCCCTCCGTTTCTCAAGACCATGAAATCTAACGCACGTGCAGTATGATGATGTTGATGTACATCATAATCACGGCATGTACTGCACACAATCATTCGTCCCAATGCGGTCCATAATTAAGTGCACACGCATGTTGCTTCGACCTCACTATATCGTCCACTGAAGAAGGGTAATTTAGTCAATCTATTAAAATATAAAAAAAAAACTTTGCTTAAAGGATAAATTCGTAAATGTGGATATGATAATGAATTTGAAATATATGGATAAAAACGTAAATGCAAATTAAATATAAATAATTTTAGATTAAGCCTGTAATTAGCAATGTCTACAAGTGTTCAAATTCAACCCCTTAGGAATCGATCTAGCAGGTTTGTCGCTGAAGACTTTGCATTATTGTCCACGTACACTGCCCGATTCCTCTGCTTCAATTTCCCTAGGAAATCGTGTTTCTTTGTGGTTCTTTTCAATTTATCTGATAACATTTCTCTGATATATTCACTTTTTTAAATGTTTTTAACCCCCTTTTACCCCTTTATTATATTCAAAACATCACTTGTAAGCACGATGGGTACAGCTCAACATGATCAAATTCAACGGCCAAGATCTCCCCAACGTGTTCCCCTCTTAATTTGGTTCACACCTTTTACCCCACGTAGGACAAAGAGCGAGTCTTGTGTGAAAATTAAAAAAGTAAAAAAAAAGGTATCAGATTATTTTAACCCCATGCAAGCAGAAAAAAGAAAGTGTTGATAATAGATTAATTAGTTGGCTTTTAATGGGATAATTCAAAACGCATAGTTTCTAGCGGTTCAATTGAAATGAGGCAAGAGATATTATCGCTTTAAATATTAGAAGCCATTATTGGATTGGAAGTTCATAAAACGATGTTAGCTTACATAATTAACGCCAAGCACATTGAAATCCACGTAAAAAAAAAGTACGCACATAATATATATATATATGTATATTTCTTAAAGTTTCTACCCTTAAATATCTTATTGCACAGGCTTTATTTGGCAACCTTTAGTTGAAATCTAATAAATTCTAACTATATATGTTATAACAAGAAGCAAAAATTTGTTATAGTATAAAGCTTTTATATGCTATAATGTTTAAATTTTGAGTTTAAGTTTCAATTTGATTTCTAAACACCCTCTTAAACTTTGCAAATATGTTTTACACATTATATAATATAAGCTTTGATACCGGTTAATGATAATAATGTCCTTCTTCAAAAATTTAACAAAATCCAAACAGTAATTTACTACTTGTAATTTCAAATAAAAAATTGACTTGAAGGACACATCTCGGTGTTGTTGCCTCGAATATATATTTATATATATATGTATGTATATAAGTATTCCTGTATGTAGATTGTTACATTTGAAACTTGTTATACGATTAATATAAACCTTACTGAGTTTAAACACGTTTTAACCCTTGTTAATGTAGTTATAAGGGTTGATACTTATATGAATGCATGCATGGGAGACTGAACGTAGGATAAAACACCTGTAAATTGTCGGCTACTCCACCACGTGGCAGACATCAAGAGGTGCAGACTGATCAAGTGGGGCCATGTTGAAATGAACCAATCCCTAGGTGAGTGAGTGTCTTCTTCAAACAACGGATAAGGTTCTCCTGTTCTTATTTATTGCCGCTAGATATCTGTAATATGTAATATTAATCCTTTTTTGTTTTATGTTTGCCCCCATATATATATGTGTGTGTGTGTGTATATATATATATCTTCTTTACTTCACGTATTTTTTTTTTTCACCTTTTTTGCTTGAATTAAAAGAAAAGCCTGAAAAAGAGAAGGTACCTGAGGCATTGCTTGGCTCAGGGGTTTTCATTTACCAGAGATCTCTTTCAAAAAAAAAAAAAATGGCTCTCTGATATTTTAGTGATATTTTCTGGTAGTATATATTTAAACTTTTTGGGGATTATTATTTTAGTGAAACTTTGGCATGAGTGGGGTCCAATTTGCACGTGATGGAGTTGGGGTGTGGTGTCAGATGCCATGTGAGTGCTTGGCTCGTGTCGAAAGCCAAAATTGACGGTGGTCAAATGCCACGTGGCGACAAGCTTTAGCGCCACGATATGTTTTCGACCCTTTTCTGGGATGCTTCGAGCGGGGCAGGATATATACGCTAAATATATGTAAGGGACTTTTTTGTAGTTGAATATAACGTGAGAGCACGTGCCGGAGAAGTTGTCACGTGAGTCGTGCTTCCTGGTCCACTAACACGATGAGCAAGTCACGTGAAATGGATGCTCCTTTTTTGCTTGATTACCCGTTGGGTTTGTACGTGCTTGTTGTGGTTTGCTTCTCAGTTACTGCACTGTACAAGCCCATTTCAAAGACATTTCTTTTTGGGTCAAAATGAGATGTTTAGAACTATTTTTGACAAACTTTAGCTTGTAAGAGGAGAGTTCAACGCCAGAGTAAAATTCTAAAAACAATTGCTCAAAAAGACAAAAATTCTATGGCACAATTTTAAGGTTAGGTTTTTATTAAATTTCACTAAATTATAATATTTTTTTGATTAATCCTAGATTATTTTGATATCACAAATTTCTCCTTTCAGATGTAAAGGTATTACATGATAAAGTTCTCCTTTGAGTTTCCCTATTTGACGAAAACAAAATAGTAAAGGGAGAAAAAATGAAGCAAAGATGAAATAGTAGTATAATTGTAAGAGTTAATTGCATCGTTGCACACCAAACTATATAGTTTTTGCATAATGCACCTTGAATTATCAATCTTGACAAAATGCACAAAGAATTTTAAAATCGTTGGCAATTAAGGTTCAATAGTTTACGAGCGTTAAAAACATTGACAATTTTAGTCACAAGATTTGCATGTAAGATTTTTTAAAGGTAGAGCTCATCATTTTAAGAAAAAATTTAAAGCTTAACACATGAAAAAAAGTATTGAACGGATATTTAAGGAATTATTGAACCTCAATTGCTATTCATTTTAAAGTTTAAGGTGCATGTTGCTAAGATTGAAAGTTTGAAGTGCATTATGCAAAAAACAAATAGTTTGAGGTGCAACAGTACAATTTAGTTTCATAATAACACGAAAGTAATCTTCCAAGAAAAAAGAACGTCAAGCTACAGTCATTGAATTTATTGGTTAATATTTCTTATATTGAGGATTAAAAGGGTATTTGAAAAGAAAGAAAAAAACCTCAACCTAAAAATTAAAAAACTACTATTTTAATGTCTCACTTTGGCTGATATTTTAAGTTTCGCCAATTATAACGTTAAAAATATTGAGAGATGGAGAGATGACTAAGAAGCACTCTCACGGATTTTTACAAATAGCCTGACACTTAAAAGTGCAAATCTTGAAGCCTATATGCCCTAAGTTTATTCCGCCATAAAGCAAAAGGAGGGATGGGTTTTTTCTTTAATAATGGTGGGACAATTTGAATTCTTGCGTTGGGAGCTAGAAAGTAGGCAAAGGTGTAACAACAAAGGGAATAAAAGTTATAAGCTAAGCCCACAAAGGCAAAGGTGTAACGCAAGAATTCTTTGGGGAAGCAAAAAGAACAAAAGAAAAATGAGGAAATATCTTGCGTTGAGCTTTGTAATCAAGTACAAAGCTAAAAGTAGGCCATTTTCCAGCCAATATAAATCCTCTTCTGAAGACAAAAGTTAATCTTGATAGTTAATAGGCCATCAAAGTTCAAATATTGTCTTAAAAATGAAAAAAAGGACTCCCCATATGTAGGGGTTTGGATGCGCAATCCATGTTTTATCGTCTTATTTATTGTCCCGCGGTTAAATTTTGGCAACTCAAAAGGTTTTTCTTTTTGACTCAACTAAATTATGACAACTTATAAGTTTTCTTGATTATATTGAAAAGTTCAAGAGTTATTATAGTGGACTGGAACCTAACATATGTTTAAGTTTATGACTCTTTCTAGAGTGCTCTCACCATACAGGCTAGATCTATATGAGTGTCAAAAAGAATATAACAGAATAATTCATATATTCGTCATAGTTTCAAACTTCGTAAGTTTTCAAGATTGAACGTAAAGCTAAAAAGAATAGAAAAGACATGTATCTCTTGTTAGTTATAGTTTTATAATTTTCTCAGTTCTCGATAGAGATGACAACATTTTCTATGGTTGAAATGGAGACGCATGGAGATAAAAATGAAAACAAAGTTTTGCCCTTAAATTGGGGAGTGGAGTGAGTTCGGGACAAAGGATGTACGTCCACCTCGCCTCCGCCCCTATATATGCACATATATATTTAAAGATTATGCATGTTATTTATTTTTTTAAAGATATATATTTTTCCATGTATAATATTTTGTGTTGAAACTTCTTTTTTTTTTTTTTTGTGTGTGTGTGTGTAAACATTAAATTTAGATTTATATTCAAGGTAAATTTCATCTTATTTTTGTTCGTAATTGTTGAAATTTCTCTCATTAATAAAAATTGTTTTTTATGGAAATTGAGATGGGCATAGAGAAAGTCCCCTCAATTAGGATTTTTAGACTCCATCTTGCCTCCGTGTAGTGGAAATGGGGACGGAGATGGAGATGGTTTTTAGGAGTGGAGATGGAGAGAGAAAAGCATTCTCCAACACTACCTAACCCCATTGCTATCTCTAGTTCTTGAGAGTGAATGAATGCCAAGAGGAATATTAATTTCGTTATTGAAGGACCAAAATTGCCTAACGTCATTGCTATCCCTAGTTCTTGAGAGTGAACGAATACAAAGAGGAATATCAATTTTGTTGTTGAAGGACAAAAATTGGTCAATTCTAACTGTAGAATATCAATATAAAATCTACTAAAGACTTGAAAACAAAATGGTTTCAGAGTTTGTTGAGGCCTATGAATCATTTTGAACTAGACTGTCTCATTCATTTTATTGGATCTATTACTAGCCCATGAAAGGGCAAAAATTAGAGAAAGTATCATTCTATGCTACACTTTTAAGGACCGTATTTATTTATATATCTTAGAAAGAAGTTTTACCATACTATCATTTATACTATATGTTTAAGATGTATCATATTTGGACATGTATGACATTTGCAAAAAGTAGCTTTCAAAACAAAGTATTTATGAAAATTAGTCCAAAAAATTTATGACCATCTTTTGTTCTTTTTCTTTGGATTTTTTGTTATTTTGGAGAAACTTTTGGTAGAGTAAGAAAAAGATTTATACTGATAGCTACAATTTTGAACGAGATTTAAAACTTGTTGAGTTTCATTATATATATATATATATATATAATATAATATAATATAATTCTCATGTGATCTAAATGGTACATAAGCAGGGATGGTTGTGAAGCCTGGATCGGGAAGGAGGTTCAGCAGGAAACAAGAGAGTAACCATACCAGACAACGCCTATTTGCTCTGGATCTATTGGCCCGGACGCTTGAATCATGCTTTATATGCGGTATCGTTTTTTTTTTTTTCGTAATTTGTCACAAAAGCTTTCTATCAAATACATCCTAAATTTTGAAGAAGATTCATTTATAGGGTAAGGCCATTTTTTTTCCTAATCGGTATGGAATATTTTACATAGGGGTGAAGCAACTTAAGGCCCAAAATTATTTTCTTGCACTTTTTCGTTCAATTTTTGCCCCCTTGAAAATTTTTAATTACAGGCTTTACATATGTTTTTAAAATATTTTCTAATATTCAAAATTTAATTTTATGTATACTCATAATTTATAAAACTTTTTAAGTGTTCATATCATATCTTAAATTTTGACTTCTAAGTGGGGATATACATTGATTGGCTTTTGGCAATTTTTAATTGGTCAGTTATTGACTTACAGTGGTCAGTTTTGAGAAATACAAAATAAGCACCAAGTGATTGTAAGAGAGGTTGGGTTAGCTTTCAATTAATGATGATAGGCTTATGGTGTTTGGTTTTAGACAACGGTAACCAGTCAAACTATATATCGCAATCCATTAGTAACCTACTCGGTTACACTTGTTTTTTTTATTTTTATCTTCCCTAAAAGTATAATGTATTAGATGACTTAAAAAACCCAAAATTTTGAAAGCAATACTATATAAGGTAGACAATAAAATCTAAATAAATTAGCAAGAAAATTCATCGTTTAACAATATAGTCCAAAGTTTTAAAGTTTAAACATGATATGGTGTTTAATATATGATATGTTGTTATGATTTGTATTTTTTTTTTAAAAGAAAAAAATTGGTTTGTTGGTTCAACAAAACCGATGGGAAAATCTCTTCCTTTAATTAATTCTAAATGTACCCAAATTTTGGTGTTCAAGGAGATGATGGCTACGGTGACCACGGTTTGATGGAGAGAGGGTGGCCAGATCCAAGAAGATGGTTACGAAGATCATGATGATGGCGTTCTAGTGAGTGAGGAGTGTAAAGAATGGATGAAAAGGAGATTTGAAGAAATTAGATGTTGAGTATTAGGAAGATAGAGGGAATTTAGAGAGAGATAGAATGAGATAGTGTGGAGGTGAGGAAGAGAGAGATGAGGGGACTTAGAGAGAGAAAGGGTTTTGAGAGAAAAACTTATTAATGTGATAGAAGAGAGTGTTCGAAATTTAAAAAGAAGATGAGAAAGTTCAAGATTTTTCAAGAAAAGAATGAGTGGGAAAATTTCCGCCCTTTTTTTTTGTTTGAAAGTTTTTGACATTAGATGACGGCTTCTAAGATAAAAGCCTAATTTATATCAGTATAAAAACCTAGTTTATTAGTAATAAACCTTAGCATATCACTAATAAACCCATAAAAATAACAAAACCTAACAAAAAAAATCCTAAACTTTTCTTAAAAAAAAACTCAAACTCAAACTCAAAGACGACCAGATTGGAGATCCTCGATCCTAGCTCAGAGAAGAAGATGGAGATCTCTACATGAATGGAGGACCAGATCTGTATCAAATCATGTGAGGGGGAAATCAACAACTAGATCGTTATGAGTAGAATTGCGAGCAGATCTTTGGCATCCCCAGAGGTGCACTCTGCATGAAACAAGCTATCACGATGCCAAGGCTAAAGATCTCCGGCAACACCTTCTTCCTCACCTCCAGCGATGGGCAAAAGCGAAAGAACACAAATTTATCACAAAATTGCAGCTATTTGCTTAATTTTAAAAAAGTTGGGGCACAAATTTTGTTGTAGGTAGAAAAGGGGCCACCAAACCCAAATTTTCTTTTTTATGTGAGTACCTATTATGCTTCTTCACAACCTTATTTCCACATCCGTTTCACAAATGTGCTTGATTGCAACGGTTAAGCAATTTTAGAGGGTTAACTGCCAAAATTAAAAATTTAGGTGACAATTTGCTAAAACTCGACAAGTGTAGGGGGCAATTGTACTAAAAATTCTATGTTCCCCAATTTCGATCAAGCAAGAGGTTTGTTAAATCTCAGATTAATTTTTGGTGGGAACTGCGAAGGCATTCTAATTCCTTATTCCTCTCTCCGATCGGCGACGTCGGAATCTGGAAATCCTGGACGGAAACCTAGCATCGATTAAGTTTCAGATCGAGAACAACGACGGCCATGGACTCCGAGCGCAGTAAGGCAGTGCAATGGCTCAACGCAATGGTGTCGGAGCCCT
>CAMOHE010051608.1:0-14658 GCA_946598075.1 Artocarpus hirsutus
GGATATTGGGTTTCATAATTATCAGGAGCTTGAACTATATAGGTCCATTTGGTCCCCTTTGCTAGCTCACAAAATCCTGTAACGATACGGTGTGCTTTTACAATAATTGGTGACTTATGTCAATTTCTTAGTTTGGTTGAAAATTTGGAAGAATCAAATAATTCATGTCTGTTTGTCGGTTGAATTAATTTTGTAAACAAAATTAATTCAAGATAAACTTGTTGAATTATTGGGGTCAGATAATTCTTGTCTATTTATCAGTTGATTTAATTTTGGATAAATGAAGTCAAGATAAACTTGTAGAATTATTAGGAATCTATTTTTTTTCTTAGAGATTATCTAGATAAAGTTGTTTTAATTAGATAACTTCTCTATTGGATTATTTGAATTAAAACTGAGGCTTTATCCTATAGAATCTCGGGTGAAAAATAAAAGATTCGCGTGATTTTATTTCGACAGTTTGGCATGCCGAACTTAAAGTTTGGACTACCGATTGGGCAAGTTCGGCCTGCCTATGAAAAAGTTCGACCTGCCTATGCGCGAATTAAAAATCACGCGTTTTCACGCATTTTTATGCGTATCTTATCCGATATAGACCCGAATTTGGTTCTGTTTCAAATTTTTGAGACCTTATCTGATAAGGAATGACCCTAGACCCAACCTCTATAAATAGGGAGTGAGTCTAATGAGTTATGTAGATCAATAGAGAGATTAAGAGTGATACTCTATTGGTGAGAATCTGAAACTCCCTGAGAGCTCTTGTTCACAAATCACGAACACTAGCTTTGGGTTCTCTCAATTGATTGGAAGGAGAGTCACCTTGAGGAAGAGCTGTACGTGTGAGCCCACACTCACTCCGATCGTGGATAGAGAATAGCAAAGAAGACCAGTTGGTTGAGGCTCTTCTGGAACATTACTTCTCTACACAGACTTCGGGAGCTTTTCGGCTTATACAAGGTCAATAAGATCAGGTTAATTTATACATATAGCATGTCAAACTTGTGTTTTGACAAATACTCTGATTTAAAATTTTAAAATTCCGCTCCGTATTATTTTTCCAACAGTTAGATCATACGAGTCCTGGATGGCATTTATTAATCAGGAGGGGATCTGTGTTTCTAATTGAATTTGGCACGTCTCCCTTCGGCGGCTAGTTGAATTTTGAATTGAGAATTATCATTGTAAGGTTATGATATTTTCAAGGTTTTGACACATAAACATATTTGTATGCTATACATGATTGTGTTATCTTATTAAACTATTATTGTATGTTTGCTTATATTTAGTATATGATTCTTTATTGTAGATTAAAAATGTCTAGAAGTCCTTTATTATCGATACTTGACAAAAACCAATTAATCAATGAGAACTATAATGATTAGAAATAGAAACTAAACATCGTCTTGTCCTTTGAGAAACTAAAGTTTATGCTGACGACACCTTGTTCTCTCGAGCCTACGGGAGATTCTACTAATGAGCAAATCCAAGCGTATGATCGTTGGAAAATGCTAATGATCAACCTCGTTGTTATGTAATGGCCAACATGAATAACATGCTATAGGCTCAATATGAAGATTATGAGACTGCTAAGAGATCTTAGATAATCTGGAAGACATGTTTAGAGGCTAGGCCCTAACAAAGCAACAAAGGGCTCTTCAAAAAGTCTTGAACTATAAACAAAGGCCGAGGACATCTGTGAAAGAGCATATGATGTTGGTCATGGGTTGCCTCGTTGAGGCTCAAATCAATGAAGCTGACATTGATGCTGAAACTTAGATGACTATGGTCTTTGAGACTCTGTCTAAGGAATTTGTACCATTTAGAGCTTCACTTAATTTAAGCAATAGACAGGATATGACCTTGACTAAGTTGATGAAACTATTACAGAAGCTTGGACTTCTGATTAGGGAATCTCCTGTTGGTGGGGAGGCCAACTTGGCAGCTACTTTTGATTCCAATCCCAAACCTAGGAATGGAGAGAAGCAACGGGCCAAAAACGGAAAGTTTTCTATTCTTGCAAATGGCAAGAACAAGAAGAAGAAAAAGAGGAACCTAAAGAAGCTTACGTGCTTTTTCTACGAAAAAGTCAGGCACATAAAGAAGAACTGCAAGGACTTCCTTTCCCGAGGAGGTACGTGTGATCTTCTAGTTGTTGAAACTTGTTTAGTTGAGGAACCTATTAACACTTGGGTCATAAATTCCAAAGCAACTAATCATGTTTGTGTTTCTCTATAGGGGTTCAAATAAACTAGAAGTCTGCTTCGTGAAGACTTCACACTTTGGATGGGCAATGGATCCATGGTCTTAGCTGAAGCAATGGAAGACATCCATCTGTATTTTAATAATTATAGGAATTTAATTTGGCGGGATTGTTTTTATGTTCCTAAACTTAAAAGAGCTTGTTTATTTAAGGACTCCTATTTGGTTTTTTTAATAATAAAGTGGTGATTTGTAAAATCAAATCTTTTATTTATTATGGATGGATGTAAAATAATCTATGTTTTATCAAACCTATGATGGACTTACTACTTAATGCTAAGATTAATGAAAATAACTCTAAAAGACTTAAAACTTCTCACTCTAATAAGACTTATCTTTGGCATTTGCAACTAGGTTATATTAACCTAAAGAGGATTCAAAGGTTGGTAAGGGATGGACTTTTAAGTCACTTAAAGGTGGAATCTATAATACAATGTGAATCTTGTATGGAGGGTAAAATGACTAAAAGGCCATTTAGGTCTAAAGGCAATAGGGCCGAAGGGGTTCTGGAACTTATGTATAGTGATGTTTGCGGACCTATGAACATCTAGGCATGAGGAGGATATGAGTACTTCGTCACTTTTATTGATGATTACTCAAGGTATGGGTATGTGTACCTAATGTACCACAAAAGCAAAACTTATGACAAGTTCAGGGAGTTTCAGATTGAAGTGGAAAAGCAATTGGGTAGACCTATAAAAGCACGTCGATCCGATCAAGGTGGTGAATACCTTTCTGATGAGTTCTTGGGATACTTATTGGAGAATGGGATTTTATTCCATTTGATAGCACCGGGCACTTCGCAGTAGAATGACGTGGTTGAGAGAAGAAATAAGACTTTGGCAGACATAATACCTTTGTCCTTTTAGGGATATGCACTACAAACTACATGTTATCTTTTGAACAATATGCCTTTAAAATTGGTTCCTAAAACTCCTCTTAAGTTGTAGATAGGGAGGGGGACATCCTTAAACCATATTCACATATGGGATGTCTCGCTCATGTCTTGTTTGGGGATGCAAATAAGTTGAAAGTACATTTGGAAGTTTGTGTGTTTGTAGGATATCCAAAAGGACTAAATATGCATGATCATTTTATGCTTGCTTATTGACTCATTTTATGCTTAATTTTTAAACTTTATCTTATCTTACTGATTAGATTCAGGTGATTGTACCAACTGCATGTGATTTTTGAGAAGTTAGGGCTTGCGAGATCCTAACAACGTCGAGATTATAAAACTATATTGTGATCATCAGAAAGTTAGGATTTGTAAGGTCCCAACAACACCGTGATCTTTTTTTCTTTTCTTTTTTTTTAAACTTAAGCCTCACCATAAGTCTATAGAATGGTATGACCCCTTAATTTGTCTTCTTAATTTCATGCCTTATTATATGTATGCAGTATGACATGTGACTACATAACACCATATCCCAAATATTAAAAATATGCTTGACTGGTAAACAAAATATTTTAACACAACATACATTACATATCATACATGACATAACAAGATACAAACATAGCATATCTAAACTAAGTATATATGACCTAATAGAATATAGCAGGGCATAACCATGAACATGCATTTCATAATTTTAGAAATCATGTACAAGCAATTTATTTGAAAGCTATTCATATTGTATGTGAGAATCCTACTTACCTGTTTTCTTGAATTAAGATTCTCTACTCACTATAGACGGTGGATCTACGGTTAAATTGCTGAAATACTGAATCAAGTAATCAGGAACTTGGGCCCTCAAATCACCGTTAAATGGACCTGTTTGCTCGGATATATACACAAGATCAGAATAAAATGAACAAAATAATGCAAAAATAAAAGAACACGCCAGATTTATAGTGGTTCACTCTGTTAATGAAGAGCTACGTCTACTGCAATTCACTATCAGGTTTTCTTCATGCAGATTACAAGATTACAAGAGAATAGGAATAGATAGGAAAATAAACGGGCAGCGTTTCTGTATCTCTCTTTTTTTTTTGTGTTCTCTGTTCCAAAGCTACCTTTCCCCTATATATAGAGTATGAGATAGAATCATGGCTGTTAACCGTCAGGTGGAGTGGAGTAATGCTTCGTGAGTAACTGTGATACTAGGACATGTGTTGGTTGATGATTTGCTGCAGAAATCACTTCTTCCTCATATTCCGGCCTTGTACTTAACGTGTGTTAACCGTTAGAACGTGCTATCCATCGAATCGACACGAACGATTCGGACAAACGATATCCTGAAAGAACAAGTTAATCTTGGGACAACAATCGGTTTAAGTAACCGATTCCAACGAACAAATTGAATAATCGATTCGATCGAGCTGACCTATTCGACTTGCTTGATCAACATTGTTGGGCCGCCAGAGCCCATGGTCAATTTGGGCCTGTCTGAATTGTACCCCAACACTCGCCCAAAATTTCTATCCTCTATGGACTAGTTCTGTAAAAGAAAAAAAAAAACTCATTGAGAGTGTAAGAATATCTTATCTAATGCTATTCAAATTGCAACATAATTGTAAGGATTCTAATCCTTTCTTTAGATTGGGTTTTCCTTTATCAAGGATCATAAAAATCATTATTTCTATTTTAAGGATTAATTAATTAAATGCTTATAATTTTAGTTTTCCTTGATTGCTCTTATTAATTCATACTAAGATTGATAATTAATTAATTTAGATAATTAGTTAATTATCTTATCATTCACTAAGTCTATATTGTTTTAATTAACTACTTTAATAATTACATAACTTTATGGTTCATGAACTAAGTTCTAAATAATCATTTTCTTAATTCATTTATTAGGTTCATAATTGGGTTAAGGCCCATTAAGGCCGAAAACACTCCTAAGGCATTCTATATATTGTGCCATTGAAACTTTTACCCAAGAGGGCTCTTAGACTAGTATGAGTGTTGGGCCCGTGTCTAGCATTGTATTACTAAGGGTCTAGTGTATTGGGTTTTCATAATATTCATTCTAACGTTCATTTGAAAACTGTTAAAGTTTATGGAAAACTATATCCATATAATTAAAGTTTTGTATTAAAAATCATATTTTACAATCGTGTTCAAGTTTGGCAAAGCAATGGACTGTAGACTCGTATAGTTTTTTAAATGCTATAATTTCTCTATTAATTGTAAAATAGAATTTTGTTGCTAAACGAGCATTTATTTGTAAAACTAAGTGCCAAGACAAAGTTTTTTCATTTAGTTTTAAGAAGTTACCATAAAACTATATGTTAACAATAGTTTTTTTTTTTTTAATTTTTCTTCAATAAAGTTTCTTGTTTTATAGAGGTCTAAAAACTTTCATGTTTATTTAAAATCCTGCTTCTTTTTTTATCATTAGCATACCCTTTTTGGCAATGTTCAGCAAACTTTATCGATTAAAAAGTTTTTGATTGTTTTTATTTATTCAATTTAAAATCCAGCTTAGAAATAGATTCTCCCAAAATATTCTTCACAAAAGTTCTTCATTTCATCTAACACTAAAACTTTCATGTTTTATAAAAATTATAATTTAGACTTTTGGAGATTGTTTTCGTTAAAAACAAAAACTACTTTTACATGTAAAAACTTGCAGCTCTATTTAATAGACTGTAACTGTATTATAGAGGTGGAATTCAAACTGTATTATAGAGATCTAAAATTTTTGTATTTTACAAAAATTATAATTTGGCCTTGAGACAACCCAAAAGCTTGAAGAATAGAGGTTGCACCTTATACAATTTTTGGACAGTTTTGAAAAATTGTCCGTAACTATATTTTAGAGGCAGAATTTGAAAAATTTTTCTTCATAGAAGTTGTCTATTTTATCAAAACAAAAATTGTGATTCAAACCGAAAATGGCCCGAACTAGCCAAAAATAATGGCTGCCATAGCGGGCAGTGTTTCCAGACAACAAGCAAGCCGTTTTGGGCAGTCTTGAAAGACTACTCGAAAACCCGATTTAGGGTCAAAACTACGCTTTTTCATAGTCACAGAGTTTAATTCAACAGGTTGAAATCTAAACGTTTTGTGCTCGAAAAAATTTTGAAATCGGACTTTAAAGCTTACGTTTTTATGATCAAAATTAATGGAAAATTTTTTCCACAACACCAACACATACAAAACTAAACTAAACATGTATAGTCTAAACTTTTTACAACACTAAGCTTGTGAAACTGTACTAACTAACACACATGGAGATTATTACATATCATTTCCTCATCAAATCATAAACTAGCTTACAAAAATGCAATCTTTAAATCAACTAAGACAATGAAGAAGAAAAAATTTAGAGATTTACACTTGAAGAACCACTCTAGAAAATCACTATAAGAAAACTAGTTCCTCCTCCTTCTTCTTAGCTTGGTTTCTAAATCATAAGACTAATTTAATAAAAATACAAACTTTGATCAAAAATACAAACTTTGATCAAAACTAATAAAATGAAGAGGAAAGTTTAGAGATTACCCTTGAAGATAAACCTCTCAACAAAGTCTTCTAGTCCTCCTTCTCCTTCTTAGTTTAGCACGTGATTTATAGTGGGGAAAGGAAAAAAGAAAATTAGAGAGGAAACTAATGTAGAAACTAGTTTTGCTAGGGGAGGAAGAGAGAAGAAATGAAAAAAAAAAAATGGTGTCTTGAAAATGAAACATCTATTTATAGGCAATGCTTAATTGGTGCTTAACATTCTAATAAAGTGTTACTAAGCTTCTAATCAAGCTTAATTAAACTAAATTTTTGTGTTGGAGAGAAAAAGTGAAAGGAAGCATTTTTATGATGAGATAAGGCACATAATCAAATCAAGACTAAATCAAGTCTTATCTTGTACTCTTAAACTTATCCTCCAAGTTTCCTTTTAAACAGATAAAATTTACTGTCTAGGGATAACTAACTTAGCTGATAAGAAATTTTGATTTTTCAATGGGTCTTTTCTCATAGATTGCTTACATTTAGATACTAAATTCTCTATAAATTGACACCGATATACATTTTAATCATGTAGCTATATTAGACTGTTTTTAGTCAAAATTATTTCTTGACTAATAAAAATCTAAGCTTGAATTTTTCTACATTAGTGTCGGTAATGGCATAGTTTCTAATAGTGTCAATTGCCAAGCTTGAATAACATTTTCTACCAAAATTGCTAATCGTGTAACTTCGATTTTTTAATTAATTGGCAATTAAGGACTTGTTGAGTATTAGAGTATTTCTTAGTATACTATTAACATCGTACCACACTTGAAAATTCACGTAATTAAATTTCTCATATTATTTATGAATTGAAATTTCTTCCACCTTAAATCAAGGTGAGAATTTATCCGCTAACTTGTTTGATCACAAAAGTTAGTAAATTTGACTTTGAAATTTTCTATAGAATTTTAGAATATTTATATTAATTCCATAAATCTTTTAGTCATAAAAATCAAACATGTTATTATCCAAGAAAATCTTTTACTTAAATATGTAAATTATATTGTTTAATTCTAGGATTTTCTTAGCTTAGTTCCTTAATTTCACTAATAATAAACTCTTTGAATTAAATAAGGGCTTATTAATTTCACTTAAGTGTGTTAAAGTGTGTATCTGTACACCTTTAGTGCAATATTCATACTTGCAGTTCTACTTTATTAAATGTAAGGTTTCTTTTTAGATGAACTCTATTTATCTTTAACTTTAAGATGAAAGGTCACTTGATCTTAAACTATTTCCTAACAATATCTTTGTGATGTTTATCATTATTGAACATTACCAAATTTATTCTAATTATGGAATCGTAGAAATTTAAGCTGAATTTCTACGTTAAGTGTTCTAGTTTTCACCCTTTTTAATTTTTAAATTCTATAAAACATAATTAATCTGTTGCTTAACTATTGGACCAAAATTTCGCTTGGACTATTGAAAATGTATTGACTTGTCTAAAGTCAATCATTTTCTTAGATTTTTATGCTCTTTGGTGAACGATTTTCATTATTCTTAGCAAAACATAATCTTATAAGCTCTAAACTTACATGTTTCTATGAACTTAACGGTATTGTTAGAGAAAAATCCTAAATTAATTAATAATTTTTGGATTTTTCAGTCATTATAAATAGGAAGCTGAGTAGCAGAGGATTTAAGACTAACTTAGGATTTGAGATTATCCCAATCAAAATCAAGAGCAGAAACATAAGGATTTTAAATTTGGCAATACAGTTCAAGTTGGAAGGGATAATAGACTGGGCTTGACTTTGGTGGTAAAACTGCCCGAGATAACTAAAGTCACAAATCCCTAAATTTTGAGACCAATAAGAAGTGGAGATTTCCGACTGATAAAAATGGCAACTAATTGAACAGTTCATACTATTATACCAGTTACGCTTGATGATAAAGGCACTTTTGCCCCAATGATGAAGATTAGAATAATCAATCCCTTTGACTAAGTCGTGTTCTAATTTAGGCCACAGGTAGTATGCATGACCTATTCTAAAGAAATTGTAACAACGGGAAACAAAAGAAACAAGAAGTTGCAAAGCGACGTTGGCCACGACAACATGACTAAGATTAGAAAGAATTTGATAGGCATTGGGGGCTAATTGTAATGGAACAATTTTCATAAGTTGCAAGAAATCGACGACAAGTTTCTAAAGAGAGAATTTCAATGTGGCAAGGCTTTTCACTAGTACAACACTTTGGTTCAGGCTGATTTCCTCATCAGTCAAAATGTTAGCCCTCGAGAGGAAGAAAATCAGCGGCAATGGCGCTTAAAATGTTTCATTTTCTACAAATGTGTCAAAGGGTATGTTCGAACTTGGAAAAGGGAGACATAGTTAAATAGAAGTTGAAAAGTTAAGAGTTGGGACCCAAGAAAGGGGGCAATATTTGAAAAAAGACAAAAGTTTTCATATGAAAATCGAAGTACTTGAAAACTATCGAATTAAAAGGAAAAAGAGGTTGATGTAGAAGGCAATTTGAGGGCCAAAAGATAGTATAATGAATATAGCAATAAGGTTGAGTGTTTTGAATGGATGAAAAGGAAGTAAGGAGAAATGACGTCCTTAGACTAAAAAGAGAGAAAGTGAAGGCAAATTGAGGCCGAGGGCAAAACTAAAACTAAATAGAGACGGGCACAAAACGACCAAGGAAAGGCAGTTAGTATAAAAACATGTGCAAATAGATCGAGCGCCAAGAGAAAGATGGTTAAGAATAAATGATGCATATTAAATAAGTTTTTTAAAGATTTGAAACAACCCAATAGCTATAAATAGGGCCAAAAACCAATCATTTGTAAGATTTTTGCTGAGTTAAAAATTAATAAGAAATATTCAGAGGTTTATTCAATTCTTAAGTTCAATTAAGTGAATTATTTCATTGTTTTTCATTTGAGAGAATTTTGACACAAACACTTACTGTGTTATTTTTTGTAGTTTTTTTATTTTTAGATTATCTAAAAATCTTCTAATTCAGGTAGATCACTTTTATTTAACTCCTTGCAAATTCAGCTCCACCCGGGACAAAGAGGGGGTCACACATAGACCATAAGAATACCAACGGAAGGCTTATTTATTAGAAAAACAAAGGAAAAGTTAAAAGCTAACTTCATTAAGTGATAATAAATTATAAATTACGTGGCGATTGGGTATTGGATTTATTATGTATGGGATTTGAGACGTCATAATTTGAACATGTGATTTGAACACATAAAAAAGTGAATCACTCTATGGGACCCCTCTTTTATCTCGTCCGTAAGGAGGCGCAGAGCATTCTTGTTCACAAAGCATGTTCGGGTAGGAAACTTGAGACTAGTGGACTTTACTTGGTAACTAGATCGAGGAAAACAAAAGCCAGTTTAGAGCTGTTCTAAGAAGTCCCACTTTTGCCTTAGTTACTATAGTCATTTTGGTGAAGTGTTTGTTCTTGAGTAATATATAGCTGCTCACATGAGCAAGGAATATTAAAACTATCAAATTTGATAAAGCAAGGTTTTGGGGCATTCATGGGTAGCTAGCCTGTATATCACCATATTCATTCGTCAAAATGGCACATGACAAAAGAGAGAACCAAGAATAAAGCAGACACCTAAACTAAACAAAACACTTGTGTGAAGAGGAAAATAAAAAAACTATATCTGAGAAAGGAAGGAGAATAAAGGGTACAAATAAAGAAATGCACATGGCCATTGATGTGTATGTAACTCTTCCTCCCTGTCCCTGCTCTTTTGTAGCGAAAGATAAAAGGGTTTACTTGCGATTCATGTTTATGATATGCTTCGTCTATTGCTACTTCCTAATCTGCATGACAACTGAGACGTACATAAACAAAGGATCCAAATATCTTCAATCCCACCCCAAAACAAAAATAAATAAATAAATAAATAAAAAGAAAAAAGAAGAGGGATCTAATTAAAAAATTAATTCTTGATGACCTAATGAGTAACAAAACCACAAAGAAAAAGAACTACCCTGTTTGAAAGTGCAAAATCCATGTTTTCTAATTTCTTTATTAGTTGTGATGAGACTGTGAAAATACACATTTCTTAAGGTCAAATATCATTATTTTGCATTAACATTTCTCGTTAAATCCTATAATTAATAGCATTTTTGTGTTAATTGGTATATTTGTGTCCTAGTGTGCAAATATCTTTAAAAATATATTTTTATTGTGTTTATGTTTAATAATATTTTTAGTAATTTTTAGAGCCATTTCAGTATGTTGAATATGTGTTAAGTTTGTAAATAATTAAAATATTAAAAATAATATTGTGTGATTTTATTTTGAGTCTTGAAATGTTTGTAAATAAGTTTTTAGTTTGTAAATATGTTTTATAATATTTTTAATAATTTCTAAAAATACTTTGAGTCTTAAATAATATATTTGTTAAGGTTTCTTAATTTTAAAGCTTGTAGTTATTTTTAGTGCGTTTTGTATGTGTAATTGTAAAATCAATATTTTTAAAATTATTGTAAAATAATTAATTTTAACGTATTTGTTAATTTAGATTTAAAATCTAAAGCAAAACAGAGGGAGCAAAAATAGACCTCAAAAACATAAGAAATTAAAAAGAAATTGAAAACCAAAAGAGAAGACATATGGCAAGCTCTTAACCATCAGATCAAGCCGCCAATTCATATACAGCCATTGGATCAGCTGCCGCATGTCTAAAGAAACTTCAGAAGTGCTTCAGATTTGCCGTAGGCACTCCCAGGTACGCACACTTCTCTAACCGTCAGATCAGCATGTTTTGACCGTTCTAGCGATCGAGAAGAAGCCATTTACATCTCCCAATGTTGACTTAATTCGTGGCATTTCTTCAATCTTTGGTCAGCGATTCGAGTACTCTCGTGTGTTCGATTGATGTGATTGAAGCATTGAATCGTAAGCCAAAATCAGCATATTAATGGGCCGTCTCAGGCGGAGAAAGAAAGAAAAAAAGAAAAAATAAAATAAAATCAGCTGTGAGCTGATTCATGTGGCAGCAAAAATAACAGAAGAATCAAATCTTCCATCTGACTCAGATGCATATCTGAAAGAAAAAATAATAAAAATAAAGGAAAAATAAAATAATCGTAGGCTAAAATCAACATATTAATGGGTTGTCTCAGGCAGAGAAAGAAAGAAAAAATAAAATAAAATCAGCTATAAGCCGATTCACGTGGCGGCAAAAATAAAAGAAGAATCAAATCTTCCATTTAACTCAGATGCATATCCAGAAGGAAAAAAAATATAATTAAAAAAAAATAAAAATAATAAAAAAGGAAATAGTCAAAATTTTCACTATAAATGGCATCCCTTCTTGCCATTCTACACCCATTGAAGGCCTTCTTAGGCCTTCCTTCATTTTTTTCCTCTCTTGTTTTCTTTCAAATGCGGAGTTTCTAGCTTAGCAGTACCCCTTTTGGTTAGAGATGCTGTAGGGTACTCCTCGACCCTATTTTTAATGTTAAAGTAATGCCCAAATTAGTGTAGAAAGTTGGTGAGGTAGAGAGATAATCTTGAATGTATAGAAGTTTGATATAGATTTTAACTCTATATCTACTTTGTAATGTTTATATTTTTATTAAATAAATTATATTTTTCTTAAGTCATTAATAATTATTGTTAGTGTTATTATGCTTTCTATTTTTACATAAATTTAATTATGGTTTGTTTATGTAATTTAATTGCATTGAATAATTAATATTAAATAATGCTTAATTTTATAGAATGCCTTTTATTACAATATGACTTATTATGATGTTGATTTTAGATATTTTATACGATAAGGTGCTACCAAAATTAACATAAAAATTTATTCAATTTAAATATAATAATTTTTTTTGTTATTATCTTTTTTATCTTAAAATTATGTAAATTATAATTGTAGTGACACTGCTTATAGTTTTCATAAATAGTGCACAAAATTATTAGTGAGAGATGATTATTTTACTATTTTATAGTAAAACCTTTACTGTATTATAGTTTATTATATTATTGCTTTAGGTTGACTTATAGAAATAATGAAAGCATTTTTAATCAACAAGAAAAGATAGAATAAATTAGATGCTTGAGATAATTATTTAGAGTTAAAATTTCATATCAGTTATAAAACATACAAAGGATTCTCAAAACTTTACTATTTTAATTTTATGTTTTAAAATCTTATTTAAAATTTTTAAAAATACTTTTTCTTTAAGATCTTGTTAAAGTCACCCTTGCCTTTTCAATCGTTAGATTATCAATCTTTCAAATTCCCACCTCTCTATAGATATGACAACCTTTCTACACTACAAACGTCTGCATTTAAAGAGTCATTTTAGACAATACAATAAAAATTTTGACGCCGTTGTTGGGAAGATGCCATCACTTTGTTAGATTTCTAAATTAAGTGAAAAAATAAGTAAGTGTTCTATCCCTATTTTTTGTAAATATTTTTCTTAATTATTTTCATGTTTTAATTAGTGTGTTATTATTCAAAAAATAAAAAAAAATAAAAAATTTAAAATTTTAAAAAAGCTAGATGCTTTTCACTCATTACTTTATCCAGATAAGAAAAAGCTTAGCATCTTGTTTTTTGTTTTGTAAGTTTAGGTAAAATTTTTTAGACTCTGTAAAAAAGGCCCACTGTTGGGATTCGATCCTATGACCACAAGGCTAAAACCTTTGCCTAAGAAAATTATGAATCCAAAGTTTGTCCGGTGTGACCCTTAAAGATTTGGGAATCCAATTAATTAAGCATTATTCGACTTGAAAATTTTTCTTTAAAAAATTTCAAGAATAAAAGGTAAAAAAAAATAAAAAATAAAAAAATGTTTTGAAAAATTCATCGATATTTTGTTGTAATTTTTTCTCAAAAACACTTGAAACTGTTTTATAATGCTTAACGGAGATACAAAGACTTAATAGATAGGTACCCTCACTATGGTCTTTCTAGGGAATATCTGTTAGAAGTTTTCATAAATAGGTTAAGTCTTGAAACAAGAAATTGAATAGAGAGAGGAGATGTAGCACCACTTTTTACCAAAAAACTATTGATGAAGCCTATTTCATGATAGAAGACATGACCAAATTTGATTATTGGATGAGCAATAGAAGGAACAATGTAACAAGAGAGAATAATTTAGAACCTTGGCTTAACACCCAAATTTTAGAACTGTCCTTTTAGCCTAAAAATTCGTCAAGAAATTTGAAAGAGAAAAGCTTGGAGGAAACCTTAGAAAAGTTTATAGAAATAACTGAAAAAATCTCAAAAAATTTATAAAAAAAATTGAGAGAATTGCGAAAAGACTGAAAGGAAATAAAAACTACTTCATGTCAATTATATCAAAGGTTAAACAAAATAAAACCATCCATGCCAAAGATACCTTAGCACAAAGTTATCACTTAGAAGAACATGTTGAGCCAATTAAGCTGCCTCTTGAGTTGTTTGAAGAAGATTCTTTAGGTGGGGAAGAAAAAGTTGACCTAACCATAGAAGAAGAACATTTGAAACCCACCTATCTTGAGGAATAAACGGTAGGAGAGGAATGTGAGAAAGAGAAAAAGGACTTAGCTATTGAAAAGGAACAATCATAACCTGTAACGCCCCTAAGTGAGGGTTAACAGTTTTTATTAAATAAAATAAAGATTAGAAAATAAATATAAATCATCAAAGTAATTTACCCGAGACTTAAATAAAAACTCTCAAATTAAAATAAAAATATAAACAAATAAATAAACCACAGTTTAATGTAGCACCTTAAATTTTAATAATATACAACTGTCATCATCATCATTTCAACCCTCAACAAATCTAAATACAGTCACAGAAAGTAACAATACATGCTTACATTATCATGCAGATCATTCTTTGCATTCAAAGCAATCCCAACGTAATATAGTTACATAGCTTCTCTAACTATTTTTCTTGTAGCCACCTCACACTTAGTGAGTCCTAAAAAGATGAACATATCAGGGAA
>CAMOHE010051609.1:0-53188 GCA_946598075.1 Artocarpus hirsutus
CTATCAAGTCACATACTTGATGACCTTAGGCAGAATTAACTATTCATTAAATAATAATAATAATAATGAAAATGCCTCTTTATTAATAAAATGCAAATGTAATGAAGTCAATATGTGGTCATTACATAATTGGCCTAGGGCACATCACTAATATATAGTACAGGATACCGGCACGAGTATTGAGGTAGGACTTCTACCTTTTCCTTGGTAACCTAGTTTCTTTAAATGATTTTAGGCTTAAAGGGAATTTCAACAAAAATATTTTCAATGATGGATTGAGAAAAAGGATTTTATTGGTTATCTTCATAAACGGTAGATTGAGGTGATTTTCATAATAAACCTCATAATGAATGTAAAGGAAAATACTTGGTAAAAAGAGATTTTTAATAATTATAGAGAATATATGGAAGGGCATGATGCCATATCAAAGATCGGGTCGTGTAGCGTGCGACCTTGGGGGTAGGTCCTGAAACCCAACTGGGCCACTATGGTGGTGATATATATATATATGGTTTGCCCGAGAAAAAAAAGAAGATATTCTTTCTGGTCAACCAATAAACAGTTTTGTAAGATTAATTTTGTTGAATTTTATTTATTCATTTATTTAATTCTAGTTTCTAAATAATTTCTTGAATAACAAAATTTTCCTTTCAAAATTAAATGTTTTTAAAATTATAGTCCTACTGAGCTTTTCGCTCACATTTTATTTGTTTTAAAATCTTTCCCCCCTTCTTAGTGGATTTTAGCTTAGGATCGGAGAAGAGTTCATAAACAGGACATACAAGTAGTAGAAGAACCAAGTAGATTATTCAAATTATAAAAATCAAGGCATGTATCAACTTAATTTCTTTCCTTACTTTGGATGGTGGTTGTAATTTAATATTGTCAGTACTATTTGTGTACACAAGATGTGGGTCAATGGGACGCAACTCGCATTTCTTATACTTTCTTTATTATTTTTATTATTTTTAATTGTTTGCTTTGTTATTCTTATTTGTTTATTAAATGATTTTAAATATTTGTTAAAAAGGTTTAAAATTATCACATTTTTCATAATTAATTTAAATTCTTAAAAATCATGTTTTAACTAAATTTTTACTTAATTAACTTAATTAACCCGCCTGGGGCGTGATAGAGTGATATCAAAACTCAAGGTTATGAACCTTGAGAATTGTGCACACATAGATATGACAATGAAATTCCACTGACAGTCCAAATTTTGTTTTCAGAAGTGAGAGAATGGCACCTAGATGTCATTCGATAGTTGATGCCGAGTTTGGAAATGATGAGGGCATGATGAGGGCCATGTTTGTTGCATTCGAACAAATGGTAGCGAGGGCAAGACCGGAGGATTCTGAGGCTACTCGTCGGCATACATACTTTAAGGAATTTCGGTGTGCATCTATGCTGACCTTCAACGAGAATGGGGACCCACAAGTGGCTGAGTATTGGTTAGACTCGATCATGAAATACCTAGATACTCTTGGCATGCTAGCAAAATATTGTGTGGAGTTTGCAACATATAAGTTTGAGGGTGGTGCCAATACTTGGTGGAAGCAAGCTAAACACTTGGAAAACAATGGTAACATCAGTTGGGACAGGTTCGAGGAGTTATTTTACGACCGATACTTTCAGCAAGGATATAGAGACTAGAAGGCGGCTGAATTCTACAGGTTGTAATAGGGTGACATGTCAGTTCAGGAATATGAGGCAAAGTTCAATGAGCTGACCAAATTCACTCCCTCTGCAGTGGCATCGGAGTGTGAGAAGTGTATTAAGTTTCAAGAAGGGCTCAAAGCCTCTATTCGACGGTAGGTGGTTGCCCTACGGCTTAGAAGTTTTGGTGAGCTTGTGTCGTTAGCAATATTTGTGGAGAGCGACTATATGCAATACTGTGAAAATCTAGCCAAGATGTCAGAGGACCACAACGAAGCGACAGGAGAGCACCAGTAGTCGAGCAACTCCTGGAAAGAACAAACAAGGCAGCATGAACAGTGGTAGTAGCAGTTCATCCAATAGCGGGCGCAGCAACCCCTACAGCTTTCACTGTCACTATTGCCAACAACAGGGACATATCAAGGGGAATTGCATGATCAGGAGTGCTCGCCTAGGACTTCAGACAAGAGAAGGAGCCAGTTGTCAACCTCAGCCTCAGACCCTACCTCCATCTCAGCAGTTCCCTTAGCTCTAGTTCTATCAGTTCTCTCCCCAACAACTACCATATCCAGCACAAGGACATCAGCCGTAGAACTTCCAGTGCAATGTCCCTCAATATTGAGCACCGAGTATAACTAATGTGTAGTCACCTCCATCATAGCAGTATCGACCAACTAACCCGGGACTTAGTAATGCTAGTAGAGGAAAAGGGAAAGCTCTAGTGTAGGTTCACACCATGACGACAAGGAGTTTGAATGCCCAAACCAGTAATACGGTTGTCGATGGTATGATTCTAGTTTCTCAGTCTCTGGCTCATGTTTTATTCGATGCTGGTGCCACTCACTCTATCATTTCAAGTTCTTTTGTACATGCCTTGGGATTATAAATAGAAGAGTTTGACGAACCCTTAGTTATAGCTTCACCCTTGGGGCGGGTGTGTGTGAACTGTATTTATAAAGCTTGTAAAATAAAGATTAGGATGAGATTTTGAAAACTGATTTGACTGTAATCCCCATGAGTTCATACGATGTAATACTAGGGATGGACTGGTTGTCCAGATACAATGCAGTTGTAGATTGTCAGCTTAGGAAAGTGACCCTAGTATTTGAAAGGGGGACGACGATCACTTACCAGGGTGGTGGTGATCGACTAATGAATAAGTGTCTCGTAAAGACATTTCTTGGAGGGCAAAAGAACCTAGCTTGCTATGCTTTCCTCATGAACCTAGAAGGAGAGCCCAGTGCCCCGAGAAGAAATACAGCAATTCTGGTGGTAGAAGAATTTGAAGATGTCTTCCTTGATGAGTTGCCAAGATTACCACCGCACTGGGAGATTGAATTTAGTATTGAGTTGCTTCCGGGTATGGCATCGATTTCTATAGCACCTTATCAGATGGCGTCGGTAGAAATAAAAGAATTAAGAAAGCAACTTCAGGAGCTTGCTAATAAGGGATACATTCAGAATAGTACATCACCATGGGGAGCACCGGTTTTGTTCGCTAAGAAACATGATGGAACCCTCAGGTTGTGCATAGATTATCGATAGCTAAACCGAGTCATGGTGAAGAACAAGTATCCTTTGCTTAGGATCGATGAATTGTTTGATCAGTTGGGAGGTTTGCGGTATTTCTCAAAGATAGATTTATGGTTGGGATACCACCAACTCAAGATTAAGGAAGAGGATATCCCTAAAACAACTTTCAGGACTCCATAGGAACACTTTGAGTTTCTGGTAATGCTGTTTGGACTGACGAATGCTCCAGCAACTTTCATGGACTTAACGAACAGGATATTCAGGCTCTATTTGGATCAGTTTGTAATCGTGTTCATCGACGACATGTTGGTCTATTTTAAGACCTAGGAGGACTATGAGTATCATCTTAGAATCATACTTCAGACTCTGCGGGAGCACCAGCTATACACTAAGAAAGAAAAGTGTGAGTTTTGGTTTACAGAAGTTAAGTTTTTGGGTCATGTCATCTCTGAGCAAGGCATCTCGGTGGATCCTTCTAAGGTGGAAGCCATAGTGGAATAGGAATGACCAAGGAATGTAGTAGAAGTCTATAGTTTTCTAGGACTTGCTGGGTAGTGCAGAAAATTTGTAAAGGATTTCTCAAAGATAGCAGCGCCGTTGACAAGATTGATCAAAAAAATGTCAAGTTTGAGTGGGATGAAGAATGTGAGCTTGTTTTTCAAGAATTAAAGAATCGGTTGACCTCAGTTCCAGTATTGATTATTCTAAATAGTGATGAGTTGTATAAAGTTTACACAGATGCGTCAGGATGTGGACTTGGGTGTGTGTTGATGCAATATAGACACGTGGTGGCATATGGATCAAGATAGCTACGACCTCACAAGCAGAATTATCCTACTCACGACTTGGAGCTCGCAGCGGTGATTTATGCGCTGAAAATCTGGAGATGTTATCTATACAGGGCGACATTTCAGGTTTTCTCTGACCACAAGAGTTTGAAGTATCTGTTTACCTAGAGGGATCTATACTTGAGGCAATGAAGGTGGATGGAATACATGGAGGATTATGATTTCGTACTGTAGTACCATCCCAAGAAAGCTAATGTAGTCACAGATGTGTTTAGCATGAATTCTTCAGGGATTCTTGCTTATTTGGTTCTCGAGGATTGGAAAAGAAATGCAACAGTGAGTGAGTACGAGCTACAGTATTACGAAGACTACGATCAAGTTTTGGTGTATCACATGGAGATGACCCCAACTCTCATCCAGATGGTGAAATAGAATTAGTGGCGAGACCAGCACCTTTAGGAAATCTTGAAGCGAATTCAGAACGGAGAGCAATTCGAAGAATGGAGGATACATGTGGATGGATCGTTGTACTTCAGGGAGCGTCTAGCATCCCAGTAATTGCTGAAGTGACAAAGGCCATGATGGATGAAGCCCATAAGTCTCAATTCGCTATTCATCTGAGGAGTACGAAGATGTATCATGATTTGAAGAGGCAATACTGGTGGAGTGGTATGAAGAAAGATGTCTTAGAATACACAGCCAAGTGTGTGACTTGTCTTCAGGTGAAAGCCAAGCATCAGAAGCCAACAGATCAGCTTCAATTACATCCTATTCTAGGCTGAAAATAGGAGCACATGATGATGGATTTCCTTACCAGATTGCCGAGGACGGAGCAAAGGCATGATGCAATTTCGGTCGTGGTCGACAAGTTAATGAAATCGACGCATTTCATTCCATTTAGGTCAACATGTTCAAGAAAGGTTCTTGGAGAATTGTACCTGCAGAACATAGTAAGATTGCATGGAGTTCCTTTATCCATCACATCTGATAGAGACATTAGGTTCAATGCCAAGTACTGGAGAAGCTTTCAGGAGGCTTGGGGTATGGATTTGAATTTCAGCACGACATTTCATCCTCAAACCGATGGGCAATCTAAGTGGGTTATCCAGATACTCGAGGACATGTTACGTGCATGTGCGTTAGACTTCGATGGGAGTTGGAAGAAATATTTGCATCTAGCGGAGTTTGCGTACAATAACAGCTATCAAGCAAGCATTGGCATGGCATCGTTTAAAGCATTGTATGGACAACCATGTTGGTTACCGGTGTGTTGGGCTGAACCGGAAGACATAATTATTCTTGGGCCAGATGAGATTTGCGATAGTAATGAAAAGGTCGCTATAATCTAAGATTGATTAAAGGTAGCACAGAGTCGACAGAAGAGTTACACAGATAGAAGAGGTCGACCCTTGGAATTCGAGGTAGGAGATTTTGTTCTTTTAAGGTATCACTTCGCAAAGGCATCACGCGATTCAGAGTAAGTGTTAAGCTTGCACCAAGGTATGTTGGATCGTTGGAAATTACCCAACATGTCAGTGTGGTTGCTTATCGACTCGACCTTCCTCCTAAACTTTCTCACATTCACGATGTATTCCACAGTCGATGCTTCAGAAGTGTCCGCCTGAGCAAAACAAAATAGTTTCATTTCACGATGTGCAGATTCAGAAAGACATGACATATGAGGAAGTGTCAATTCAGATCATTGATCAAAAAGTGATCAACTTGCGTCGTCGTGATATATCGCTAGTAAAGGTCGTGTGGCAGCATCATGGGGTTGATCAAGCCATTTGAGAATTAGAATCGAACATGTGAGAGTTGTATCCGCATTTGTTTTGTTTCTAAGTTGACTTGTAAATTTCGAGGGCAAAATTTCTTTTAGGGGTAGAAAGTTGTAAATTCTTGAAATTAATTAAGTGATATTAGTGTGTAAAATGGTGGATTAGTGTGCCATGATAAATATTTTAAACTTAATTTGATTATTTTATAAAATTTTCAAATTAATGCTACTTTTGATTATTTTAGTGATTTTTAATTACTCTTAATTATTTTTAATTGTTATTTTAAATTTTTGAAACAAAACAATTTGACAAATACCAAACATGTCCCATTTGAAATCTGTGTGTTGCATACAGTTTTCTTGCAGCAAAACCTCTCTCTATTTATTTCTCCCTTCCTTCGTCTCTCTTCCTCCCACACTCATTCTCTCTCTCTCCCTTCTCTCCCTCTCTCTGCCCGTCACTCTCTCTCTCCCTTTCTTACATTTTTTATTCAAAAACCGAGTTCAAGCCTTGCTCCTCAACTGGATTGGAAGCTTGGAAGCCTGATTGAGCAACCACAAACTCGATTTGAAGCTTAAATCCAAGGTCAGTTTTCAAAATTTCAAAACTTTTTCAATTTTCAATATATTTTGAAATCCAAGCTTGTTTAAGCTTAGAAAACCTTTAATCTAGGTTAGAGGAACTTCAAATAACTAGAATCTAAGCTTGGTTTGAAGAAAAAAGGATTTGAATCAAGATTTTCTATTTTTCTCCATTTTTGTCCATTTTTTAAAATTTTCAAAATCTTTGTACAAATCATGTTTAATTTAGTTCAAAAGTATTTTATAATGTTTTTCTATCATCCATAAATGTTTTTCATGTTTGAGAATTGAGAAAAATAGGTTGAAATAAGGATTTAGGATCGGGGAGGCCGAAAACCTATGGCTGAAAAATTCTAGAATTTTTCAATTCGACATGTCGGATTTATGGGTTCGGCAGGCCGGATTTATAAGTCCGGCAGGCCAAACCTGGTTTTCTAGCAGGCTGAACTGCACAGTTAGGCTGGTCGAACCAGGTGTGACCGACAGGCCTACCAAGCATCGTGAAATTTTGTTATTTTTCACCCGTTTTTACTGTTTTGAACCCTGATTGAGATTTTAACGTTACAATATGATTTTATAAATACAAATGGCATACTAGGACACCATGAAATAGTTTAAGAACATAAGATATCTTAAGCTACATACTAATAGACTTAGTTATTATACATTTAAGGTTGTTCGTGGTTTCGCGGAGCTAACATGTAGCAGACCAGGATCACGGTGTAGGACACCGACACGAGTATTGAGGTAAGACTTCTACCCTGTCCTTGGTAACCTAGTTTCTTTAAAATGATTTTGGCCTTAAAGGGAATTTCAACAAAAATGTTTTTGATGATGGATTGAGAAAAAGGATTTTATTGGCTATCTTTATAAACGGTAGATTGAGGTGATTTTTATAATAAACCTTATAATAAATGTAAATGAAAATACTTGGTAAAAAGAGATTTTTAATAATTATAGAAAATATATAGAAGGGCATGATGCCATAACAGAGATCGGGTTGTGTAGCGTGTGACCTTGGGGGCAGGTCCTAAAACCTAACTGTGCTACTACGGTGGTGATATATATATGGTTTGCCAGAGAAATGAAAATGATATTCTTTCTGGTTGACCAATAAACAGTTTTGGTAAGAATAATTTTATTGAATTTTATTTATTCATTTGTTTAATTCTAGCTTCTAAATAATTTCCTAAATAACGAAATTTTCTTTTCAAAATTAAATATTTTTAAAATTATAGTCCTACTAAGCTTTTCGCTCACATTTTATTTGTTTTAAAATCTTTCCCCCCTTCTAGGTAGATTTCAGCTTAGGATCGGAGAAGAGTCCACAGACATGACATATGAATAGTAGAAGAACCAAGTAGGTTATTCGAATTATAAAAATTAAGGCATATATCAACTTAATTTCTTTCCTTACTTTAGATGGTGGTTGTAATTTAATATTGTCGATACTATGTGTGTGCACAAGATGTAGGTCAGTGGCAAGCAACTCGCATTTTTTGTACTTTCTTTATTATTTTTATTATTTTCTATTGTTTGCTTTGTTATTCTTATTTGTTTATAAAATAATTTTAAATATTTGTTAAAAAGGTTTAAAATTATCATATTTTTCATAATTAATTTAAATTCTTAAAAATCATATTTTAATTAAATTTTTACTTAATTAACTTGATTAACGTACTCCGGAGCGTGATAATATCGCTCTATAAACACCTCCCCAACGGCACAACAAAATCTCTTCATAGTTTCAACTGCTGTAGAATCTCCTATTTAATGTACTCATAGTAGCATCTGCCGATACGCTATATGCCAACATCCAAAACATAGCCATTAATTTTTGTAATGTAGACAATCCCAGTCGACCAAGCCCAGCCAGTTGTTGCATAAAGTATTCGTCATGATCGTTCATAGCATCGACAATACAGAGGAATAAATTTTGAGACATTTGAAATCGTCGGCAAAACATATCTTCACTGAATCATGGGTTCTCTGCAAAGTAGTCGTTGAACAGATTACGATACGCACTTTCTCGGTTACGATTGATCACTACATGACAAGAAATTGAGCCTCTATGGATTACTTGGTTGTTTTGTTGATTGAGATAGTGCGCGAGGATAATGTTGTTGTTAGTGGCTGTAGGAGTAATCACTTATTGCTGTTCTTCAATTGCTTCAATATCTTTCATCAATTAGATTTTGTCTTTATTTTTACCGTCAAGAGATGAAGAATTTGGAGATGATAAATTGGATAGACCTCCAATATTGAAATTCCTTTTCGAAGGTAGAGAAGCTGAATTATTGTTATTTTTTTATTTTTTGTTTGGGACTAAAACAAAATGGTATTTGTTTGTTTGTTTGTTTTTTGTTTGTTGTTGTTGTTGTTTTTTCCTCTGGGAAAATGAAACTGAAAAGACTAATTGTCTCTTTTTAAAATGGTTAAAGACTATTTTATTAAATAAGAAATCAGGATTAGTTAAATCATAGTCGTCGGATTAGATTTTATAAGATTCCTAACCGTTGGATTGGATTTTAGAAACTTATGTTATCTTCACTCTTACCAAAGAAATATGATAAGTTCACATCTTCACAATTTAAGACTCCCACTTGAGAGTCTCCCACGCTGGCCTCACTTGGATTATCTTCTTTCGTTCTCAACTAGATTGATGAAGATGATAGGGGTAGCTCATCTGAACAGCCCATTAGGCTGAAGAAAGAAAAATTGAAGAAGAAAAATAATGAACTTTACACTACTACTGAAACAATAAATATGAAAATCAACAACTCTGTAAATTGCTACAACAAGGTAACTTATACAGGCAATAAAATTACCAACTCCAACTAATACGAGCTCAAAAAGACGCCAAGAAATTGGCCCTAATTGAACTTCGGGAGGAGAAGAATATTTGCTCAAAGATTTGGATCCCATCACCAGTCGGAGTTTACGTGAGTGGTTTTGCAAAAGCAATCCACAATTATGCTAAAAAGACGCCAACAACAACAACAGCAAGAATCCAATAATGCGTTTAATGCTTTTGGACAATATTTAATGATAATAGAAGATATGGAATTGATATGCCAAATCACTAAGCGTTGTTGCTTTATAGAGTATTTAGAAAGTGTGTTTAAAATTGAAACTTTTGAACTAAAAATTGTAGCATGTAAGAGACTATAGCTTTTTTTTTTATCACTGCAATATACGAGAACTTTACGCTGTAGCAATTAAAAGTTTTGGTCTGTATTTTACTTTGTAATAGTAGTGTTATCTATGTAGTATGAGATGTGTATATATGTTTTGAGTGATGTAGCATTATGATATAAATTTTATTAACGTATGCAATTTGCATGTTTGAATTGTAATAATTTTATTTTTATTGCCTATCACACATCTATTTTTGGTCATTGTATTGCATGTTACATAAATAATACTAAATAAAAAAGGATAAATTAAACAAAATTTTTGAATATTAAAAAAAGATTAGAAAAAAATATTGTTGAATAATATGCAATTGGGAAAAATTAGGAGTTATATAAATTTATAAGATTATTTTTTTGACTTTAGAACAAAAAAGGCCATCTAATGCCAACGCCAAGGTAGCGTTGGCGTTTGGTGCTTGATTGGAGCTGCTCCAATTTGACGTTTTGCGCTACTTTAGCGCCTGATTGGAATGATGTTTTGCGCCAAGTGCCACACACGCTTTGATGGAGTGGATTGATTTATGCCACAATGCAAAAAAAACTATTGTATTTTATGCCACACATATAAATACACCAAATACAATAAAAGACGTTTTGTCTTAGATCAAATTGAATCAATTTTCTCTCCCAAATGTCTTAGCCGTATTCGTTTTTGCTCTGGTACACCCTTGATTTTCTCTTCTTCTTTATGTTCTCTTTCTATCTCTTTTGCCTCTCCCTTGCCGATGCCAAAGCCCTGTCACAGACGCCACCAACGCCACCCTCGCCACGAGATGTCTCTCCCACAAATATTTGACACTGAAAAAGATTAGATCTCTTGTGTGGATCTTCGATGTACATGACATGGGGGGATCAGAAGCCCATCGGATCAGTGTTGTTTGGCCGGCGATCTTCTTTGCACAATAGGAGATCTACATATCTCCCCTCGCCTTGTCGCAGTGGCCACATGGAGCAGAAGATCTACTAACCTTGGTGGCCACGTTGAGATTGTTGGTGAGATCTCCTTCGCTATTAGGGACATATGCAGATCTCTACTCTTGCCATGTTGGCTGTATGGAGGCGCCGGAGAAATCTCTTCCGCACAAGGAGATCGACGAGGTTTTTGTTTTTTGATATGTTTTTTCAATGTTTGATCTGTTTAATTGTACATTGAGGTTATATTTGATATTTTTAAATATTATGCGATGATGTGGCATGATATTATTTATAATTATTTTGTTTAATAATATAAATCAATCTAGACTTTAATTTTGTAGCATATGTAAAAAGCCCGAATGGAAATGGCCCAAGGCCACCAAGTCCCCGCCTTGGTTTGAGTTCTTTGCAAAATTATAATAACAACAATAATAATAAAACCTAGATAAGTCACCGCCGAACCCTATCCCTCGACGTCCCCACACCCTCTCGACATCCCCCGCACGACTCCACACGAACGTTGGAGCATCGTCGGCTACACCCCCTCTCTGTTCTGAGCCAAACTCGTCGCGGATGCCCCCACCAAGATCCATCAAATCCAACGCACAAACTTTGCACTAAATTCAATCCTCGTCAATCCATGCTTTGCCTCGCTGTTGCCACCGTTCGCCCAGCTCTGTGCTTGCCCGCCAAGTGAGCACTTGTGCATAAAAGGGTATTTTTGGTATTTTAAAATAATTTGGTAGTTAAATCGTTTAAATCGTGCTTAACAATCGCGTCAACTCAGGTGTCATTGTAATTCATTTTGAAAAGTCAAGAACGTTGACAAAAGTGAAGAATGTAATAAGCTCTATTTTTATTTTTACTTTATTTTCTTTTATTTTTGGGAAGAAAATCTAATATTTAATTGCCAATTGAAAAGGGACAATTTGAAAAGATCAACAAAGAGCACCTTCTTTGCTTGTTCGCCAAATAAAAAAATCAACCCGCAAGATTTGGGAGATTCGCGATGAAATCTGGTGGGATTTTTCTTTTCAAACTGTCGGATTTCCATAGGGATTTCGTATCTTTTATTGATTTTGATGGCTTCCCATTTAAAAGGCCCACACCCCTCCTTTGGGTCTCATCCAATTCATCCATCTTCTTTTGGTTTTCCTCCTCCTTCCCTCCTCCTCCTCCTTCTTGATTCCAATCTTTTCTTTTCTTTCAATACAAAAAAATCATGGGTATGGCTGCAAATGCTCAGTTTCATGTCCTGGCCGTCGATGACAGCAACATCGATCGAAAGTTGATTGAGACTCTCCTCAAGACTTCTTCCTTTCAAGGTGTGAATTTCAATACGAAATCTGTAGAGTTAAAAACTTTTGGTTCTTTGTTTTTTGATATTTAGTTGATCAGTTTGTTGACAAGATTTTATGGGTCCTTGTTCGTTTTGCAGTTACTGCAGTAGATTCAGGAAGTAAGGCTTTGGAGTTTCTGGGCTTGCATGAGGATGATGAACAAAATCAACAGAATTACTTGGAAGTAAATATGATCATTACTGATTACTCTATGCCTGGAATGACCGGATATGATCTTTTAAGAAAGATCAAGGTAATTTTCTTTCATTTAATATTTGCAACAACTTTTTAAGGAAGACGAGTTAATTTAGCCTTCTTATGTTCTGCAGAAATCTAAATATCTTAAAGATGTACCAGTTGTCATCATGTCCTCAGAGAATGTTCCATCAAGAATCAGCAGGTAAGATGAACCAAAAGAAAGCATTATTATTTGTTTAAATATTTGCTCTTGGATAAATGGTTGAGGTTTCAGTGGTTACGGTTTGGGAGGGTCGACTGTTATAATAAATCGGATAGTTGACCTAAAAAATTTAGGGTAATTATTGTTAAAACATGCTCTTTTTAGATATGTATGTAATTATTTGAAGGCGTAACCATTAAAAACAAATATATATATATATATTTATAGGGTGTTTGGCAGGTGGTTAGAATCGTTAGTTAGAATTGTTTTTCCTATAACATGTGAGGATTTTACATTGTTTGGAACCCAAAAAGTGATCTGGACTGTAATCCGGATCGACTTGTCAAATAGGCTATTAGTTTGTTTCTGTTTTTCCCTGCTTGACATGGCTTCATTGTTATTGATCAGATGCTTGGAGGAAGGGGCAGAAGAATTCTTTTTGAAACCAGTTCAGTTGTCAGATGTTAAAAAGCTTAAGCCCCATTTGTTGAAGGGTAGATCTAAGAAAGTACAACACAACGTCACCAAGAGAAAAGCCAGCCACACGAAAGAAAACCAATCACCAAACAAAGCAAGAAAAACACTTTGATATTTTGGAAGTGATCTAAGGTTAGCTTTACAGGGGACAATATTTTGATGTTTTGCAAGTGGGATCAACGAGATTTAGTTTGATCCCCAGAGGTATCAATTGGCTATATTTTAGGCCAAGATCTAGCCAAGAAGGGGAAGCAGGTTTTTTCAACTTCCTTATTCCGATAACGAAGACCGAAATCAACCCAAATCAATTTCAGTTTCAATTGTGCAATGTTTGCAAAGAAGTACTTGACCACAAGCTTTGCGGCCATGGGCTTAATTCAGCCTTTGCTTCCTGATGTCTTTATTCGCCGAAGGAGACGTTTTGAGAACAATGTTGGAGGATTTTAAGCTATAGCAGACCAGATTCACAATTTTTCCTAAGCTGAATTCCAAAGTGAGAGCCCTTGTCTTGTCCACAGACAAATGGATGTACGGTCTCAGATTCACAATCCAATCATTACTGGATGTACGGCAAATGTTTGAACTCAAATATTGTAGCATGTAAGATCTTTATATTATTCATTATTAAACTTCGTAAATTACCTACAAGTTATTGTAGCATACATAAAAATAATTGTTTGTAATTACAATAGTTATTTGTGATAATTATTAATACATCTGTGAAATAAAAAATGATAATAAAGCAGTGCTTTTTTTTTTTTTTACCAAACAAAGCAGTGTTATTAACGAAGTTCTTTTTCATTACATTTTAAAAAATTTCTAAACCCTAATAACCATTTTATGTTACTAATTAGCTCATGTCCAAATACAAGATTCAATTATCTAGGAAAAGTATTATAATTCATTCAAAATGTATTTGTATTATGAAGAAGTGCAAACGCTAATACTGGCTCGAATGACCTCATAACTTGATATTACTTAACCCCGAAAATATATTGATTCCAATAGTTAGTTTTAATGAAGTGCACAAGCAGTAAAAGCTGCATCAAGTTCCAATAATAGGAAATTGCAAAGGCACACTATCTATCATTCACAACAATGGCTCTTTCAACATCTTTTCAATTGATGGAAAAGTACGATCGATCGAGACTAATAAGCCTATAGTATAAAGGTCACATATAATATTGTGAAGAAAAAAGTGCCAATGGATTAGACACATAACCAAAGAGTGGGGAGACCACCTCTTTTATTACAAAGCAAACACAAAAACAAAGAAATAAAGGGAACCACCTACACGGTGTAAGCAACATCTCTTTCATTGTATACATACAACTAATCCAAAATACAGGAAACCCTTGCTACATGGAAAGTTCCAAAAACGATAAGCCAACCAATAATATAAAGAAAAATTATGTTACAATATAAAGCTCTCACATGCTACAGTATTTTCTGTTCCAACTCACAATTTCAACCCATTTTCCACACCTTATTAATTTATATAAACTTATACTTAAACATATCTTAATATAATTACTTATATTTTGCAGAGTAATTTTATTCATAATAATTGCTTGAAAATTTCTTTCAAAACATTAAATTAAAATAAATCCTTTAACATTTTTAAATTAAATAATATTATTAATTATCTTGATGGAATATATGTGTATTTCTTGCAACAAAGTAGTGTAATTGTTGCAACAGATTACTCTTAAAAGTGACTACACTAAGGGTGTATGACTACAACTTTGGTCTCCATAACATTCTTATTTGATACATTTATACATATCAAGATTGTTTTAAACATATTGCGTAAAATTATAGTACATAAGCAGCATCTTTTCACCTCTACCATTCGTTCGCCACTTTCCACTACCATCAAGCATTACTAACAGGTTTTTACCTATAGCATGAGTGAGCTTTCACTCATCAAATAGGAACTTACACTCATAAAACATAATTGAAAGACACTTAATAAATCATGCATAAGCCGATTATGTTATCTTATGAATATATCTTATCATAATTATGGGTTTGAGTGTTTGTACCATTTGACCGTGATCCTTAAGAGGTTAGAGTTTGTGAGGTTCCTAATGACTCTGAGACCATAAACTTAAACTTAACTTGATGTCTTCCTATAAATTGAGAGATTGGTACGACTCCGTTAACTTATCTTGTCCTATTAGTTTAACTTATTTATTGCGTGTATGCAATATGACATATTACTACATAGCATCACATAACATAAAACGTATTAAGGTGAGTATGTAGCACGACATACTAACTTATAGCATCAAATATCATATAGGATAAACATGTCTGACTTTAAGTGAGTATCCTTGTAATTTAATATTGCATACATCATATGACATGACATAACATAACATATCTTGACCTAACAAAATATTGATCATGCATTGCATAATTTCCATAAAACATATAAAAATATTATATTTTAAAAATTGTAGTTTTTATGCTGTGGACAAGATTCTTGTAGTTTTTAGATATTTGCGATTGCCGCCACTATGGGTTCCATCTACCATATTTAGATTCTGTTTAAAAAATACTCAATGAGTGTAAGCTTAACTTATTTTATTCTAATTTATTAAGCATATCTTAATAAGAATTTAATCTTTTCTTAGAAAGAATTTCCTTTATTGCATGAGTGGACGACCATTTAAGTTGTTAAAAAGATTAGTTTAAATTGAATCCTTATAACTTAGAATGAAGTCTATGTTGGGCTCCTAATTGTAGAAGAGGCCTATTTGAATGTGAACACTGACAGTGGGCCTATAAGCTTATTTCTGGTCACTATTCTTTTTAATAAACCAATATAGTCAAGTGATGCTAAAAGTATGCTATGATATTCGAAATACTGTACTGAGTGAGATTTTGGTCCAAAAAGAGCCTTCAACACTGTAGCGAATTAAACAGCTTTTATAATGAGTTTGGACTACTTTTAAAAATCTATTTTAAACCATGTGCTACGGCATAATTTGATGAATCTAAAATTTTTGTGTTTTGTCTGGAAACTAATTTCCATTTTCTCCAAAAATAATAGATGTACTATTGCAACAGTTTTGTAAAACAAAAATTGTGTAGTTTCAAAAAAAAAAAAAAAAGCCCGAAACACTGCCTTTGAGTATACAATAAATTATCATAATACGATTTTTAAATCCTTTATGATTTTAAAATTTCCTTCGTCTTAATTTTCAGTGAAAGATTTTCAACCGAATTATTTAAACACAAAAGTTAATAAATTTAACTTTGATTTTTAATATAGAATTTTAAAATTTATATTTTAATTCTAAAAATTCTTCAATCATAAAATCAAAACATGAAGTTCTTATTGTGAAATCCTTAACTTAATTGCTCGAGCCTCTCATACTCTAATTGGATAAGACTCAGCTAGTGGAGTTTTTCAAATTTTAGTCTCATGATGCTAATTATCATGAAACTCAGTTTCTATAAACTGAGTGAGAACTAAACAATGTTGCAACAACTTTGTTAGTGTGTTTATTTATATATTACTGTAGTAGTACTATACTTGAAATTTTTTTATATTGAATTTCAAGTTTCTTATTGATAAAACTCTATTTATCTTAAATTGAGATATAAGATTTTCAATCTTGAACTGAATGCCAATAGCTTCTCATTATGCTTAGCGACACCTTATACTATTGAATTAATACGAATTATAAATCATGGAATTTAAGTTATTATTTATAAATATTTAGTCATACATAGATTTTTGGATTTCTAAGAAAACCTTTGACTTAAGTGCCTGAATTCTCTTGGAGAATGTATTGACTTATCTAAAGTCAAACATTTTCTTGAACCTTCATGCTCTTTCATCAACATTTCATCTCATTATCTATTATTGTAGTTTACCGTTAAGCCATCTATTGGCTCATGATTATTCTTAAATTTGTTCAACAAGCATAGAATGATTAAGCTTATCATACCACTATTGTTCTCATCAATCTTATAGAGGCATGCACATATAGGTTCTAAGCTTACTTTTTCCTATGAACTTAATGGCATAGTTATGAAAAAAAAATCCTTAACTAAATAGGTTTTTATTAATTACTGAATTTTTTCGAACACTATGCTAATACTTCTGTCAAATCCCGCTCTAGTGTGGGTAGGCTAAAAGCTAGCCAAATAATGGTGCTGGACTCCGACCTTAAGTGTTATATTTTCTTTATTAGTTTCTTGGTTTTCTTGTGTTTTTACTTGTGTTTTATAGGTATTTTGAAGTCAAAGAAATGAATTGTAAAAGAAAGGCATCATTTAGAGCATAAAAATGTGCATATCAATATTTTCTTCTCGTCAGGCACTACGGCCCTTGGACACTAACAACCAAAGAAGAAAAGCTCATTTTTGACATAAGGAGAGCACCTTGGAGTGCTAGGAAATTAAGGCTATGTGTTGTAATGTGTTATTACCCGATTTTTTAGGTCAAAAGAGCTTCAAACATTCATTCAACTCTAACTTTGGAAGCCTATATAGACATCAATTTAAAACACACAAGTCATCTTTTTATTAATTTTTCTTAGCCTTAGAAGAGAAAAAAGGAGAGATGAGAGAGAATCTCCAATGATGGCTCAAGAAGATTTATATGCTTAGAGGACTCTTCAACGCCATAATTGTTCTTCTTCTTATTCTTCCTTCTTTCTTTTGTTTTTCTCTATTTTTAGTTTAGTTTTATTTTTGGTTAAGGTTGATTTTAAAACCCTAGGCATGACTATGTAATTGATTGTTAGAATTATATTCAAATTTTATAATAGAGATTGTAATTATTATTCATGATTATTTTCTTATTTTATTTGGGTACGTAAATGAATAGGACTTGAAAATTAGCTATTGCTAGATTGAAAATCTTGATCTATAATTTTTTGTTATTCAAATCATAAGTAGCAAATTATGGTCAAGTTTTTGTATGATTTTATGTGAAATATAACCTTGGTTAAATGTACTAAGCTTATGTTTTTGTTGCTTTAATCAACCTATCTTTCTTATCTTAATGGTTTTGTTGAATTGAATCTAGAATGCTTAATCTAGGTTATTTAATGGAAAAAGATTTAGAAAAAAGCTTGTTTTATTAAACGACACAGTAAGAAAAGATTGAGATAGCAAAGATTGTTGTTATCTAAGGTTGATAATTTTAATAGAGAATTGTAAATAATTTTGTGATTAACTTTATAGTTATTGTTTAATGGTAGAGAATGATCCTTTAATCAATTTTATTGTCATTATTTTGCATTTATTTATTTATTTGTGTTTTTTATTTAGTAATTTAGTTAATTAAATTCAAACCCCCATTTGTATTTAGTTTTATCGTGTCTTAGGTTTTGTTATTAGTGTTGACAACTAATTAATTACAACCAATCATCACCCATACTTACCATTATATTAAATAACGATTACATATTCTTAGCAAGGTTTAATTTGGTACTCTCTAAGAACTTATGCAATTTTTACTCCCTTGCCAAGGTATACTAGAGGGAGAGAGAAAGTGAAGGGGGAGGAAGGGAAGGAGGGGGAAGGAGAGAAGGAGGGAGATAAGAAGGGAGGAGGAAGGAGGAAAAAGAAAAGAGGGGGAGGGGGAGAGGGAAGAGAGGGGGAGAGAGAGCAGCTCTGAATGTTGTAAAAAATGATATGTTATTATATCATCTCCAACACAAACAATACCTATAAAAATATAAAAATGGCATTTTAATATGTTATTTTCATTTGTACTCCAATACATACTGTTATTGTAAGTGTTAAATATACTTTTTGTCATAATCATTATGCTTTGTAAGTCATAAGAGTAAATTTTCGTTGTACAATAAATTAAAAATAGCGATAATCAATAAATAAAAAGAAACAATTGCTTTTCTTCTTTTATTGTAAAGGATAGAAGTAAAAGTTTTGCCAAATAGATTTCTTTTAGGAAAAAATTACACGCTATGCCAAATTTTTTTTAAAAAATGCATTGACGTATGCCACTCCTAAAAAAGTTATGCTATAGTATACCATTGTCATGACCCAAAAACGAGCCTGCAACTATTAAAACATGAGTAAAATAAAATAAAAACCAAACTATTAATGTAGTAATAGAGATGGAAAATTATTGCCTCACAAAGACTTAAAAGTCCATAAATAACAAAATTGTTCAGGTACAAATTTTTTTCTCAAAAATAATACAGACACTAAAAACTAACAATACAAATAATTAAAACCAATGTCGAGACAATTCGTATAATACAACAAATATGAATATAATTCTTACTCAATTTCTACCTTATGTATCTATGGACATCTATCATCATCTAAGAATGCCAAATTTAATTTCTATCTAATATGATCCTGCACAACTTGGAGGGAATTTTAAAAGAGTAGAAAAACAAGTGAAAGGCCCAATAGGATACATTTTATCAAAAATTGAATTTTTAACAATAAGCTTTCAAATCCACAATAAATTCTAGATGTCGATTCATCATAAATTTTTTTTTCACAAAATATTTTATATAGTATATTTATCAACATATCATATATTTTTGCCTTTCAGTCACTCACACATAAAGTGCCCCTGTCCAAGGTTTAGGGTTCTGCCCCCAAAGTTATATCATCATAACTTGTTCTATAATGCTTTCTTTTCACACATCTACTGTCTAAAGTTGTTTCTACTATAGAATAATGTCTTCAACAATTCAACACTTAGAATTTATGATTCCGAGTCTAAATCTCATTTGATATCTATTTTTGCTGTAATATCAAATTATGAATATTTATTTATGTATACTTTTCTCAAATCATCTATTAAGAAATTTCGTTCTCATAAACCAATTTATAATTAAACACATTTTATCGTAAACCATTTATTTTTATGGCAAAAAGTAACTCAAGTCAAGGCTAACAAGGAATGGATAGAAGATTCTACCTCTTTGGAAAATAAATTTATTGATAATTTCTAAACCACTCTTACTACATATGCTTTGAGTACGCATTTATCCAAGGCAAATAAAGTAAAATCATAAATTAGACTTAAATACTAATTCCATAATTATGTAAAATTGTTTTATTGGTGTGCCTTAATATTAATATGCTCCAAAATATGCATATTAATTTCCAGAATATAATTTTATTTATTAGAAACTAAAACCAAATTTTTATTTAGTTTAAATCACATTAAAAGTGATTTTTAAAACATATAATTAAATTTCTAAATCACTTACAAGTAAAATAATTAAAAACTTTGATTTTTCATGAAATTTACAAAATTTAATTAAAATTTTAAACAATTAAAACATAAATAAAAATCTTCAAAAATCCTCAAAAATTCAAATTTTTCTTTTTCCTCTTTTTTTTTTATTTTCCACATGTCGTTTTCCCGTGCATTGTCATTTTTTTTCTTTCTTCTTCTTCTTCTTTTTATTTTTTATTTTTTATTTTTTATCTTGCTCTTGGTGGTTTTGGCCTCCAGGTGTTATTTTTCATATGAAAAAAATGGCCAAAAACAATCTATTGAGTTATTCACTCATTTTGATTCGAAAATCGAGTTTCTAAGTTCAAAAACGATGTATAGTCATCCACAATTTCTAACAATTTTTATAAAAAAAATCATATTTTACATCAAAGTTGGAGTTTTGAAAATATAACCTCAAAACTTAGCTTAAAACGTTATTTGATCTTGAAAATCCCCTCATTTTCTTGGTGTTTGAGTTCATGTGAGGTAGGTTTTGTGGTTTTTGGAGGAACTTAGGACAGGTTTTGGTGTTTAGGTTGTTGGGTTTTCCTTCGTTTTGGGCTGCCGTGGAAAAAAGAAGAAACAAAGGAATAAGGAAAAGAAGAAGAAGAAGAAAAAAATGGAGAAGCATGGGAAGAAGTAAAGGAGAGAACGAAAAGAAAAATAAAAAGAAAGAGGGTGAGAGAACATGTGGGGGACGGATTAAGGGAAGAAGGGGAGGAATTGGAGAAGAGTTGTCTTCAGTTGTTCTTCACGGTAAGTTTAGAAGAGACATTTTTGTAAATAAGTAGAATAATGAGGGTATTTTGGTAATTATATAGAATAGATGTATGAAAATTAAAAAAAAATCTAAAATAGATAAAATAAGTAAAATCAGACATATTTGTGACAAAATAAAATTTTACAAAATTTATATTGGTCACTAATAACTTAATTTAGCATTATTAATACTTGTCTAAAATAACAGGTATTACAACTACTCATATTGTATATTTAAGTTGTACTTGACTTATACATGCATCATATTTATATGAAGTAAGTTTTAAAAGACTATTGTTTTAAAATAGAAACAACTTTTGTAGGGAATCAACACTTTATCAAAATTCCAAACATTCACATAAAAACAAGGAATAAAGAAGCTTTCGAAAAAAGACAGGATTTTAAGGCCTCGTATGTTATTGTTTTGGGCATTTTTAGAAATATTTTTGTATATTTTTTGAGGCAAAAATTTTAAAAACACTATCAGCAGAATTCTTAAAAATTCTTATTTTTTAAAACAAAACTATTTTCACCCATTTTGAAACACTACCAAACGGGTCCTAAGTTTTTCTTTTTCTTTTTTTTGGGGTACTTACTTTTTTTTAAAGCATATAAAAAGTATTTTATGAGTAATATTAACTCATATATATATATATATATATATATATATATTAAAGGACTATCATGTCATTGTTTAACTCAAAATAATCGTGTTATTTTCTAGCAGTAATGTATTCATATTGGGGACTTGTGGAAAATCTTTTTATATTTTACCCGTGTAATTTGACCTGATAATTGCCCACGAGAAATTAGGGGGGTTTTTTTAATGGCTATTAATGAAGTATTTGGAAATAAAAACATCGAAAAGGCTAAAACCTCGTTTAATTATGCACAGATTTAGATGGAGGAGAATTTCTTATAACAGTTTAATAATAGTTTTGGGGTAATGTTTATAGCATTTTAATGTTCATGAGCTAAACTGAGATTGAAGACTATTCAGAAGAATTTTTAAAATTAACCTTATAATCAAAACTAGTACCTATTCATGAAATATTTTGTAAGCGCTGTATTAAAATTAGGGTAATTGGTGACAAGTGAGGACAGCTTAGTTGGTTGTAAATCCCTCCATCCCAACTATAGGTTAAGAATTCGAGTTACACTTAGCCCCACTCAAAAATAGTGGCATTTCTCCTTCTTTTGCATATAAAAAAAAAAAAAATTAGGGTAATTGGCATCAATACCTCCTTACTTTTCATCCTTGGTTCTTTTAACTACCCTTAAACTCTTTGTACAGACCTTTCTATCTAAATCTGTCAATTATTTAATAGAATTGAAACTAAAAGAAAATTATTGAAAAAAAAAAAAACTTAAGACTCAGCCGCCACGAAACTAAAGCCCCCCGCCATAAAAAACAACGCCAAAAAAAAAAAAAGAAAAGAAAAATCTTTAATGAACAACACTAGGGATTATGCTGAAAAGATAAGCTAAAAAATAGAAATCTTCAACTGAGAACTGGTAGAACAAGTGAGAAAGTATATGTGCAAATCTTCAACTCCATAGCAAGATAACCAATAAAATGAAAATTCTGCAACTCAATAACACAAAAAGGAGACAACTTAACAAGCATAAAGAGCAACCCAACCAAATTTTCAACCCAAAAGGGAGAAAAAAAAAAAGAAAAAAGAAGGCTATAATGCAACATTGTAAAAAGAGACCATTTTCTCACATAATCAATTTGTAATTGTTAGTGATGTACCCTAGGTCAATTATGTCATGACCACATATTAACTTCATTACATTTGCATTTTATTAATAAAGAGGCATTTTTATAATTGTTTTTTATTCTAATTCCATTAATAGTTAATTCTGCCTAAGTCATCAAGTATGTGACTTGATAGTAAAACTCTTAAGTGAAAATTAAATTCTATTCTAAATTATCCCTAGTTGGTCATTATTATTAGAATAATAATGAATAAAGACTAGTATGAAATTTGACTGATGATTATATTTTACTAATCATATGTATGAGATCCTAAGCCAAGTCATAGATACATATTTAAGAAATGATGTATTCGATCGACCCGTCATGAGAATACTACATGGATAACTATCATAAGTGATTCTCATCACAATAGTATTATCCTAGTCCTTTGACCTGAAATCACCATTATTTCCTACATGGCAAATATTTTGACACATTCGAATATTATCTTTAATAGAATGATGGAATGAATTGTTGTTGGATATAGAGTGAATCATGTGAGGATTGTGAGTGATTAAGAAAGAATTTGTCCCTCATTTATTATGAGAAAGATATTTATGGGCCCCTCGATAAGTTAGACTGAAAAAAAATATATGGCCATACTGGAATGAATTGATAAGGGTAATCAATATCAGTATACTCAAGATCGAGAAATAATATGATTGAATAGTATAAGAATGACATAAGCTATGCCTTATGTTCAATCAAAGTATCTAGTGACAAAAGAACTTTAATACTTATTGTGGATTAGGTTATGTCGGATTATTGATATTCACATAACTTGGGTAATCATAATGTCTTGCTAGAAGCCGCTTATGATTTATGGGCTAGAAACAAAATTTCAAGTCCACTACCAACTTTATATGAACCTACAGAGTCGCACACTTAGAACAAACCAAAAACGAATTTTGGGGTTTATTGTGTCTAGGTTCAATGAACCTAATAATGTTTAGATTCGATGTACTAGATATGTCTAGGTTTATTAAATCTGATGTTATCTAGATTTTATGAATCATATTTGAATTACAGTTTATCTTAATTAAAATCTGACTTTATCTCAAAGTCAATATATATATATATATATCTGTTTTAGGGTTTCTTGCAGAATTAGAAGATAAAAGGCGTTCTCTCATTCTAAAAGGCAAAAACATTAAAAACTCTAAAATTGAGAGAGTCATTTAATGCAAGAAAAGGGTACTAGCACACCAATTCGGTTTTTGAGAAGTCTGTTCGTGTGGATACCTACAGTGGGTGTTGCTCTAAGTAACAACATTTGAATCCGATCCCAAATACGAAAAGCTCGAGTTAGGATGTCATCGGAGTGAACCCATTCTCTTCATTCTAGAAATCTTGCCCCTTTTGTCATCCTGGTAAAATTCTATGATTTTCTTATTAATCTAATCGAATTGCATGGATCCTACGAGGGTTTTCTGGGAATCAATTTTGATTTTTCGCTGCTTATTTGAATCACAAAATTCAACAAAACCCAACAGTAATGACCCTACTTAGACCATCTTTGACGTAAATGCTAATACTAATGTTATATTTATTATCAAAAAGTGTGAAAATAACATATTTGAGGTGTTATTTTATTTTGAGCTCTAATGTATATTGTTATTTGAAATGTTTTTTTTTGTATTTTGTCATAATTATTAAACCTTAAAACTTATAAAAATAAACTTTTATTACTTAAATAATTAGAAAGTAAGAATGTTGTCACAAAAAAGTCAATCTATTAACCAATAGAAATCAAATGCTAAATTTATTATATGCTAAACTTAGGCAAGCAAATTTGACATTTAAAATAGTAATGCATTGGGGAAGGACCTTTTACACTCCAATGCCAAATTCACCATTGACATCGATTTATTATTGCATTATAGATGCTCTTACGTGGCCTTTAATTAGTTAAATTTACGGGATGTTTTTTATAGAATAATAATTACCTAAAACTAAAACATTACTTAAATTAAAATCAATTCTTTAAAACGTTGTAAGGTCGATTAACACTTACAAATTAAACTTAGTTAACCATGGTAAAATAATGCATGTACCTTATGCTATGCACATATCTTAAAATGCAAATAAAGGTTGTATAGGTACAACTGTGGTCAAAAAATTATACTTAACATATTCATAGGTGAAACATTCATAAAAACTAATTTGTTTTACTCTCAAAACGTATTGTAGAACAAACTTGCGTAACTGGTATCCATTCTCATCTCTATTGATTATCTCGTCGTTTGCTATTGACCATCAGGCATTGTCGATAAGCTTCTTCCTATAATATGAGTATACTTGAATGAACTTTCGCTTAGCAGCTATGAATTTCCACTTGCAAAACATGGTAGAAAATAATTCATAAAAACATGCATTAAGTAGTTATTTATTCTTATGAATATGTCTTACTGGCGTAGTAGCACAAAGAAATGGCTTTGGATTGACGGAGCTCTGTGCTTTGGAATATCCCAAACAAACATCAAGAAAAACCGAAAGAGAAAATAGCTTTACATAGCTCGTTTCATAGCTCAGCAATGTCTAGCAGTTCTTTCCTTTTGAGATATTATGAACCAAAGAACAATAACAACTAAGCAGCAAAACACAAATAAAAGGGTCCAAAGCAACAAAGAACAACATAAATCCTAAAACATAATAAAATAACCACCAAAAGCTAGAACGACAAGTCATTAGCTGATAAAATAAGGCATAAAGATATAAGCAGTAGCAAATAGCAAAGTTGTTGCATTAGTTCTCCTCCCCTATAAAAGTGCTTAACCCAAAGTCTTCAATAGAAAGCGGTGAATCATCCGTGGGGTAAAAAGGAGAAATGTCCTTCACATTGAACACATTAGAGATCTTAATATGAGAAGGGAGATCAATCAAGTAGGCATTATCTCCAAGGCGCTTGAGAACATGGAAAGGGCCAAGGTCCTTGGGTTGAAGCTTATGGTAGCAACTGACAGGGTAACTAACACTTATCGCTAAGATGGATCATGACTAAATCCCGGACATTCAAGACATCGACACAGTGGTGGCAATCGACATCAGACTTGTAGCAGGCATTGGACTGCTCAAGAACGGACTTCATATCTTGGTGACTTTGAAAGACATGTTCCGCCAATTCTGTGGATGTCCGACTCTTTGGTTTTGGAAGTTCAACCAAATCAACTGTAGAATTAGGAAGCTTGGTATAGGCAATAGCAAAAGGGGGCTGACCTGCACAGCAATTAAGTATGCTATTGAATGCAAACTCAGCTTGAGTAAGAGCAAAATCCCACAATTTTGGCTTTGATCCTGCAGTGCAACAGATTGTTGAACCCAATATGCAATTCACTACTTCAACTTGCCCGTCGGTTTGCAGATGATTGGTGCTACTAAATTGAAAGAAGGTGTCAAACATCTTCCAAATTTCCTTCCAAAAGTGACTTATGAGCTTGACATCTCGTTCGCAAATGATAGACTTCAAGATCCCCTGCAAACGGACAATCTTTTAAAGAAGAGGTGAGCAATGTAGGAAGCATCTCAATTCTTCTTGCAAACAGTAAAATGCGCCATCTTTAAGAACCAATCAAACACAACAAAAATAGAATTGAACCCCTGCTTAGACCTCAGTAAGCCTAGGACAAAATCCAGGCTCAGATCTTCCCAAATTGAGTTTGGCACCGACAAAGAAGTGTATAACCCCGTGTTTTGTGCTTGACCCTTGGCTGTTTAGCACACACCACAATGTTGAATGAATCTCTCACCATCCCGATGCACCCTTGGCCAATAAAAAAGAGACTCCAATAAAGCGAACATTTTGTCACGCCCTGTTAGGGCGACAACCACACAGGAGTGCAATCTCAGGTCAAATGCTCTCGTAATGAGGTCTTTGGCACACAAAGTTGATTGCCCTTGAAAAGATAGCCTTGTTGAATAAAAAATCCTGTCGTTGGTTCATGATAAAGACAACTAGCTCAAGTACTAGCAAATCCTCATTTTCAGCGTATAAGTCTCTGAGGCACCTAAATCCAATTACTTCCATGCTAAGAGTGGATAGAAGGCACGCCCTTTGACTAAGAGCCTCGACGACCTTGTTGAGTTGTCCCAAATGGTGTCTTGAAAAGAAAGCTGAAGCGTTGGAAAAACAACACCCATCGTGCATGCATCCGATTCACCCCTTTTGTGAGTTCAAGAATTGTAAGGCATGATGGTCGCTATGGAGTACAAACTCACGGCTGATGAGGTAATGTTCCCAATGATGTAAAGCACGGACAATGGTAAAGAGTTCTTGCTCATATGGACCATTTTCGACGCGCTTCGTTGAATTTTTCAAAAAAAAAAACACCACGGGCCAGCTTTCTTGGTTCAATACTGCACCAATACCCATCATAGAGGCATCGGCCTCTACTTCGAAATGCTTATCAAATTTTGGAAGGGCCAAACCAGGGGCCGTACTAAGCTTTTCTTTTAGGAGGTCAAAGCTTTGTTGTTGCTTGGGTCCCCAAGCAAACCATCCTTTCTTCAAGGCATTGGTGAGTGGCACTACAATGGTACTAAAATTGCGGATGACACGTTGGTAAAACATTGCTAAACCATGAAAACTCTGCACATCTTGCTCCGACTGTGGAACTGGCAATTTGGTAATAGCTTTAACTTTTTTGTCATGAACATGAATGCCCTATTCACTTAGTTAGTATGAAACTCATGTTTTCGGAGGTTGAGGAACAATTTGTGAGCACGAAGTGCTTCAAGAACCCGATGCAAATGCTCTAAATGCTCAGAGCATTACCAAGTCTGAAAGGTATGATTAGCCATTTAAAAAGTCCCTTGTGCGTCTTAAATGCAGTTCTCCCTCATCACCGACTGAATGCAAATTTGGTGGTTGCCGCTCTTAAGATCAAGTTTAAAAAACACGTGGAAACCATCGAGCTTGTCTAGCATATCCTCCAAGCACGGGATTGGGAAGTCACTATCAACACACATCCACCAACTCCCATCCTTTTGGGAAACAAAAGTGCCGACACAGCACAAGGGCTAAGGCTCGTGCATATAAGTTGCTTGGCAAACAACTTATCAACAATTCCTTGCAAGATCTCATGTTCCTTAGGACTCATCTGGTAGTGGGGAAGATTCCATAAAGTTGCATTTGGGACGAGATGAATTTGATGTTGCACTTCCTACATAGGAGGTAACTCAGAAGGAAGGTCGGTAGGAGCTAGATCCGCAAACTATTTAAGTAGAGTAGTGACTTCATTTGGAGTGGTAGTCAGAGGGCAAGGCGGTTCTTCATTGCAATGCAATGCCACTACCACATGACTATCCCATAGATCTCAAAAAGACACTACTCAGATACGGTCAAGAGGGTAGGTTTGGAGAGACCTTCAGACTTGGTCGTAACTGGCATCAAAATGATCTTGCGCTCTCCCGTTGAAATACATAGCTATTTTCTGTCCCTCTTTGAATGTCATTAACATCCTATTGCCATGGATTGCCAAGGAGCACATGAGAAGCATCTTGGGGGTAGCGTTTCGGAGCAAAGTACTGCTTTTCGGTTTCAGAAGAGTCCACTGGAGCTTCAAACAGAGCCGCTGGTGCTGGTGGGCCTTCTCGACGGGCTCTACAATGAGCGCAAACAACGACTGGAGCTTCAAGTGGTTGTGGGGGCGGAGGAAGTCGGGGAGGACGCTGCTGTTACCGACCATCTCCAAGCAGCACGAGGAGCCGTTGAATGTCAAGGGAAAGAGCATCAAAGCGACCCTTGAGTCGGGCAATGGAAGATTGGAGTTCTTAAACAGTGGGATCTACAGTGCCAACAAGGTGTGCTTCTCCGTCGGAGCGGACCATGACGTTGGGAAGACCGGGCTCTGGTACCAGCACAAAGAAATGGTTTTGGATTGAGGGAGCTCGGTTGCTTTGGAATGTCCAAAACAAGCAGCAAGAAAATCCGAAAGGGAAAATAGTTTACGTAGCTTGTTTTATACCTTCACCTTTAAGACATGTTTGATACACCTTGTATTATGTTGTATTGTATTGTATTATATTGCATTGTATTGTATCATATTATATATATAAAAAATACAATAATACAATACGATATACCAAACAAGCCTTAAGATATAATGGACTAAAGGAAAATAACAGTTAAGCAACAAAACATAATAAAAGAGTCAAAAACAACTAACGACGACATAACTCTTAAAACATAATAAGATGTCCACTAAAAGCTAGAACGACATGTCAATGACTAAAAAAATAAGACATAAACATATAAGTAGCAGTAAATAGCAGAGGTGTTGCATTACTTATGCTTAATCATGAATGTCCTAACTTAAATAAGCGTCTGGTTATTAGTACCAGTTGCATGTCATCATCGAGAAATTAGGGTTTACGAGGTCCCTAACAACACTGAGATCATAATCTTAACCTTAACATAGTGCCTTCCATTTGGTTGAGAGGTTAGCATGATACCTTTAACTTATCGTCTTATTCGTTTCACTATCTTTTATTGTATGTATAAGGTATGATATATTACTACGATCCGTCCGTTTATAGCATATTTAAACTTAAAATAAAACATTTTATAATTTTGCAAGATGAAGGATTTGAACCTTACACCTAAAAGTGTATTTTAAGCTTGCCTCCATCACACTGAATGATCAATTTGTATGAAATAAGAGCATTTAATTTATTTGTTATATTTTTAATGCTTTTGAATCTTAAAATAAAAAATCCGTCCGTTTATAGCACATTTAAACTTAAAATAAAAACTTTTATAATTTTGCAAGATGAAGGATTTGAACCTTACACCTAAAAGTGTATTATTAAGCTTGCCTCCATCACACTAAATGATCATTTTGTATGAAATAAGAGCATTTAATTTATTTCTTATATTTTTAATGTTTCGAATCTTAAAATAATTCACAAGAGCATTTAATTTATTTATTATATTTTTAATGTTTTGAATCTTAAAATAAAAAAAAATTTGGTAACATGCAGCTGCTAAGAATCAAACCATTGACATGAGGTAATATAATTGTGCCAAACTCCACCAAAGCTCAACGATCATTTTGTCTAAAACATAAACATTTAATTTATTTATTATATTTTTAATGCTTTGAATCTTAAAATAAAAAAACTTGACAACCTACAGTTGTGAAGAATCGAACCTTAGATGGGAGAGCATATAATTGCACCAGCCTCCACTAAAGCTCACCGAGCTTTTGTTACAAAATGAAATCTTCTATTCATTTATTGTGAGTCTACGTGCATGTTTTCAACTCATTCAAAAGTCCCACATTGAAAAGGAAAGCAAAGCTTTTCCCTGCAGTTCCCTATATAAGGACTCACGCCTTTGCTTGTTTCAAGCTGTTCAACGTGAGTTGCCATGAAAATAATTTTTCTTAAATCCAATTAATGAGGATTGGATTAGAGAAAAGAATGCAGTTTAAGTTATTTAAATGTTTAATCTTTAAATCTGATTGTTAAGGATTAAAAAGGTTTAGATTAAAGAAAAGTTTAACAAGAACAATTTAATTTAAGGATAAGAATATTTTAAAATATTTTGGTGTAGTTTATCTTAAATCGTAAAAGTTTGCTACATATAAAATTTATATTTTAAATATTTTTATTTTAATATTTTGTTTTTTTTTTTGTCGTTAAGTGTGTCGTGCCGTGTTATTTGTGTTATAAGCGGGTTGTGTTTGTATTTATGTTTTAGGCACGTTTATTAATCGTGTTGTGTTCGTGTTTAGTATAATCGTATCGTGTTGTAATTGTGTTAACACGAACACGACACGTAACACCATTTTGCCAGCTCTATATAATCATGTCAACACGTTACGACAAGTTTAATAATCGTGTCGTGCCGTGTTACGCGTGTTATAGGCATGTCGTGTTTGTGTTTATATTTTAGGCACGTTTATTAATTGTGTTGTGTTCGTGCTCAGCGTAATCGTGTCGTGTTGTAATCGTGTTGGCACGAACACGGCACAAAACACGAATTGCCAGCCCTACCCATAAGTGGCTCTTTACAAGGAATAGTTCAAGTTGTACCCGTAAAGCACGAAATTATGCCAAGTTTGGAATTTTAAATTAAATTGGCTTTCAGATAGTCAATTTAATTTACAAAACTTTTATAAAATTACAACTATTGTTTTTATAATGAAATTTGAAGTTTGTAATATGAAAATTTTTAATGAAAATATATGTTTTAAATTACATTTTAAAGTTAAAAAAAAATAAATAAATATATATATATTGAACAAAGCTTTAAATACATTATATCTTTCTTAGAATACATACATACATATACACATGTATAAATATGGATACAGTTGTGAAAATAGTTAATCATCGGTTCTGAAGACAAATGTATCAAAGTTTACTGTTTTAAATTAAATCACAAAATCCATATAGTATGGATAAATTTATGAAAATGATTTTTTTGTCAATATGAATATTTTAGTAACACAATAATACAATAAGAGAATTGAAAATTTATGTGATTATCTTTAAAGTGCAAATAAATTACAGCTTTTAAAAGTACAATTATATTTACAAAAAATTTAAGTTTACGGATCAAATTTGATTTGTCTGACACAATACAGTTTAGACTATGTAGATACAAAGTTGTCTATAAATACATGACAAAAAAAAAAATCAGCCAATCAAATCAGCTCCCCCTTCTCTCTCTATAGTTTCTCTCTCCTCAAACTCAGTCAAGATTTCGGCGTCTGTTTTCGACACCTCTCGCACCAATGGAAAGCTCTCGTCGAGCCGAGTCCAACGGTGTGCCATGCCGCCTAAACAGCCGCCAGAGGAAGCCGCACTTGCCTCCCAAAGTGGCGCAGAAACTCAAACTTTTTGACAAGATATCTTCACCGTCCGACGTGATTCTTGTTCCTACACGACCACTACGACGAAAGGAACAAAACCCATCCTTCGTGGCAGCGCAACAGTTGCCGGATTGCTCCGCCCATCTACCTCCGTTGTCGCCGCTGTGCCACCTTTGATTATGCCACCTCCGACGATGGTGATCGACACTTCCCGGCCCAAATGAATCAGAGGATAACGGTGAGGAAGATGCCTCACCCAATTGCGCCTTAGCACCACCACTCGTTGAGGCTCAACGCCGCCGCCTCGTCGTGGGAACTTCAGATTCGCCACTCCAAGCAACATCGACCCAAATTGATTGGGGAAAAATATTCAGAGGAGGACGGGGAAACTTTCCCCCACCTCAATTACAGCAACCCATCAACGGTCGACAGAGTTCAAGGTCCACCACCGTCAACCACCGCGGGAGCCTCCGTTCTTGCTCCACCCAGCCACATTTATTCAGATTGGATGAGGGGTAATGCTCAGAGGAGGATGGGTAGCAAAAACCCTTAGCCAATTTCGGGTTTCCATCGCGTGGAAAGCCATGATCGAAGCCTCCATTTTTGTCTAAGATTGTGGAGCCCGACCTACTATGTTAGAGGTAGAATTAGGTGAAATTGACTCCGCTATTGGACTCAGAAGGTCGATTTAGTGGGGGTAGGCTCGAGCTCAACCACCAACGGAGTTCGGTCAACACCTGTCAACATCAATCAAACTTGGTCAACGCCCGGTCAACGGCGACTTTGGAATTTTATGATCCGGACCTCCGATCGATGATCCAAGACCGCCACCTGACTTGTTTCGACGCTCTGAACGCGATGGTGACCTCCATTTGAGCAAATTCCACTTCGGTAAAAAATCATCTAGTATCGATTGCACGTAGATCAAGGCAACCTAGACTATAGTAACGGAGCCCAGAATGATGTTTTCAGTAATAATAAATCTCCATGGAGCATTCCTAGCCATCCACAGCCACTCGAGGAGCACTGCTGAGAATGTTGCACAGACTGTAGATACAGCAAGATGCAACTGGATCCGCTCAGCTCGTAGTCTAAGTAAGTAGGAATCTTGCCTACAATATAAATAGTTTTAAAAATAAATTAATTTTAAATATTTTCATAAAATTTATGAAAATGTATTATCAGTGATTTGTTACACTGTTATATGTTATGATGTGATATGTTATGTTATGACATGATGTGAAATGCCATGATGATGATGTGATGATTAATGTGTGATGTATGCAATATTTAAATTATATTATTTGATCACCTTCAAGTCAAGTATGTTTATGACTTACGATTCATGAATTACGAAATTGTGATGTTATGTAGTAATAAGTCATACTACATACATACAATAATGCAAGTGAAACTTATAAGACAAGTTAAAGGTGTCGTCCCAACCTCCCGACCCACGGGGAGGCTCCATGTTAAAGTAATGAATAATCTTGGTGTCGTTGGGACTTCGTAAATCCTAACTTTCCAAGACTCGCGTGCAACCGGTACGATCACTCGGGCCCAAATTAAGAAGATAAGTCACAGCTTAAATAATTAAGCATAAATCAAGTTGATAAGCAAGCATAAAATGCTCCTGCATATTTTTATAAAAATGGTTTTTATTTATGTTTTGCGAGACTAATTTCCTACTTGCTGAGCGAAAGCTCATTTAAGTATGTTCATGCTGTAGGTAAGAAAACCTGTCAGCGGCACTTGATAGGCAGTGGTGAGCGACAGACGAACGGTGAAGATGGGAATGGATACCGCTTATACAAAGTAATATTTCTGCACTATTATTTTACGAATTTATGTATGTTTTATTTTACGAAATCTCGTATGTTTACACCTTACGAAAATATGTGCATATAAATAAGTAAATAATTTACGTAATTATCCTTTAAAAACTGAGCTTGTGTTTACACAATCTTGGTTCAGAGGATTTTAAAGTTTAAGAATGTTGCAATAGACAATGCAATAAATACACGATCTTTTAAAGTTAGAAAATTATAAATTTTTTTATGATTAAAAACGATTATTAAAGTTTTACGTTATTTTAAGAAATGAATTTTGTGGATATGTTTTTATGAAATTATTATGAAAGTTTAAAGGAAAAGCTTTAAGAAATTAGTATCTTAAACTTAAAAGTTTAAGTTATAAGAAATTATGTTTTGGCTAGTTTAAGAAGGTTTAATGCAACAAATGTGCAAAGTTTTCAAGTGAGAAAATTATATGATCATTTATAATAAGAAAATGTTTATATAAGTTTATGCCAAAATAAGTAATGATTTTTATGAATATGTTTTTAGGAATTTACTTTCAGGAAAGTTTAGATGAATATGCTTCAAAAATTATTATTATTATGTCGGTTTAAATAAACGAGTTCTAAGTAATTATTATTATGATAAGTTCTGAAAAGATTAATTTTTAAGATATCAATATGTTATGTTTAAGATGTTAAATTATAAGTAAAATATACAAATGATTTTTAAGAAAGTTTTAAAGAGCATTTTTCATTTAAATTGAGAAATATCCTTAAAGTAATAGTTGCTAAATAATCATCCTTATGTTTAAAAAGAAAAGTTTAAAGAAATTACTATGGTTTTGTTTTCAAGAAATAAATGTTACGAGTTACGTAAAGGATTATGCTTTTGGAAATTATGGTTATGTTAAAACTTAATTACTATTATTACGTTATCATCACGTTGAGAAATTTATGTTATTACATTCGGTTTACGAAATTACGTTTTAAGAAATGATTATTATATTTTTCAAAATTACACGTTGAGAATTCTTTATATTTAAGAATCTTTAAGAATTCGTTTGTTATTAAGATTTGGAAAAACAATTATTATTACCTCCTTTAAGGTTTCATGTCAAGGATTCTGTAGCGAAAATCCATTTAAAAAAAAAATGATTCCATAACAAGAATCAATTCTAAGAAAAAAAAATTATTCCAAAATTTCTGTATTTTATTCTTAAATATGTTAAAGTTTATGATCACGTTAAGTTAAGTGACGGCCACGTAAGGACGGTCGTCACAACAATTAGGACAAAGTAATAGCTTAGGGACCAAAATGAAACTTTTCAAAGTGAGGGACTAAAATGGGACAAGAGGTAAACCTTAGAGACTATCAATAAAATTTCCTTAAAAATATGCCTGACAATCTTAATTTCAACAAAAAACTTTTTGATATAGTGTAAAAGCTCTCACATATACAACCTCTAATTTTCATTAGCCATTTATTTGAATTTTAACATTTAATCTATCAGTGTTTATCATAAATTCTTACAACACACGACGTATAATTACTCTTATTCATATATAAGAGAAAAATTTTCAAAAAAAGATTGTTAAAATAATTAAATGGCTAAAAAAATTTCACTACCTTAAGGAAAAATAACTTGCTTGTGGCATTATTTTCCAAAAATAAAGTACAGGGGAGGCAAGAAGTTAAGCGGGTCCCACACAAAATATCATCTGGGCCCTACATAAAATATCTTTAGGCATCGAGTGGTGGAGGTGGTGGCCACCTAGCAACTGGGAGGCATCGAACCATACACTTCGTTCCCAAAGGATGGGGCCCTCCGCACGTGTCGGCTCCTAGAGTGCCGGTCTATCCCTTTGTCTTTTTAACCGCCACACCGCAACCGACGCACAACTCGTTGGGTAAGTTTGGGATATAATCACCTATTTCCGGGTTCACAAAAATTATAGATCAACAATCAAATGATTATAAAAGTGTTATTTTGTTAGTAATCACACAACATGCTCTTACTATAGATGAAAATCTTTTGAAATTATCTTTCTGCTTTAATTTATCGAACTTTAGTTATTCATTTGTTTTATTTTTAGTATTTACCAGCTCCTTAGTTAAGTATAATTCAAGTGTTTTTAATTTTTTAAATTTTTTAGAATTTTCAAACTCAAAAATTAAATCTTGTCTATTAGATAACATAGGGGAATTTTTTTTTTTTGTTCCCACACTAAATTTTTTGTCATTTTTAGTCAAACCAAAAGACAAAACTAAATAATTCCACAATTAAAGATTAAAAAAAACTTCTGTAAAAAATTGTTAGCATATAATCCCCACCATAAAAATTCTCAAAACAATTTATTTAAAAAACTCAAAAACATTATTCGATTTTTCGTGCATCACGCTTAAGCCCACTACGCATGGGTAACGTGCCGCTTTTTTTTAAAGAAACGTGGCGCACTCTCATTGGCTAAACTCCATCTCACCAGAAGTCTCACCGCATGCAGTCCTTGTCAAATCATAATCCACAAGCGCCTCTACTGCTGTAAATTCTTCCCTTCCTTTTGAAATCGAAATCCCCAAAACCGAAAAGGCTAAGATAGAGTGAGTGCGTGCGTGCGTGTTCTTATCGTATGGTATCCAAAAACCCGAATCCGTCCGAGGGCTTTTACCTGGACCCGAACGGAATGGCTTTGCCCGGCCGCGGCCCTTTCGCCGCAGTCACCGCCACGGCGGCGGCCTCTACGACGTCATCTTCGGAGGATCCGTCGAAGAAGGTCCGGAAGCCCTACACCATTACCAAGTCTAGGGAAAGCTGGACTGAGCCCGAGCACGACAAGTTCCTCGAAGCCCTACAACTGTATAATCAAGTTTACCTTTCAACTTACTCTTCGTTTTCTATATCTATATGTGTATATATTTGGGCGTATTGTTTGTGTAATTTGTGATACGTGGATGTTTTGGAAATGGGGAAACTAGGGTTTTGGGTTTTAGGGTTGTTAAAAATGGGGATTGATGGCTTTGGGAATTTGGTTGTTTCTGAGATTCTTTTAGAATGAAAAGGTTTAGGAAAACAAAGAATTAGTTTTAGAAAGAAAATTGCCCAGTTTACCATCTTAATGATAACGTGTGGAGAGAAGGAAGAAGGTGAAAAACTTGAATTTTTCGTATAGTCATTTTGTAGGATTTTCTTTTGAAGACAAGGATTATCTTTCTATTCTCCTGGAAATTTGGCATCGCGTTATGAATAAAAAGAGGGCATGTCATTTGTCACTTGTTTTGGGTAATTGCTAGATAGCCAACAATATGGCTGTTTTGATAGGTGTTTTTTTACGTCATGTTGCAGCAATTTTGGAGGAAAAATTTAATTTTTTGATATTATAATCAGTTGAGGTGTTCTTGGCTTTTTATTGAGGGGACTTAAGATTGGAAGTTTCGTGCTAGGGGTAATTGTGAAGATGAATTTACTGGCAAGTGTTCTTCTTTGGCTTTATATTTTGTTTCTCACATTTTTTGAATTTTTTGCTGACTTGACATTCAGGTTTGACCGTGATTGGAAAAAGATTGAAGCATTTGTTGGGTCAAAAACAGTTATACAGGTTAGCTCTCTATTGCACATATATGATCTACCATTTTGTGCAATGAGTGTCTAGACCATTATTCTTTTATTTTTTAAAGTAAGTCGTTTGATTTTATTTTCCCAACGTGTAAAGCCTGAAATTCACAAATTTCTTTAAATTATGAATTTGGAAATGATTGGGAAGAATGCCTCAGAAGAGATATGGCGCATATGGGATTGAATGCAATAGAAATTTATTGGTAGGTCCTGTTAATTTTGAAATAGTATGTGTGAAGTTAAGTTCAAAAAGTTGGACTGATACCGTGTTATTGGAAGCCGTCAGAATAACATCTTATGTTTCCTGTTATCTCCAGTTGATGCCCTCGATTCGTTCATTTTAGGGGCACCAACAGGAGGAAATATGCGATATCTTGTTTTTTAACTAATACGGTCATAGGTTTAGTAACAAATATCACGTGTTAATACCAAAGAAATGATTTTTTTGTAGATACGTAGCCATGCACAGAAGTACTTTCTGAAGGTCCAGAAGAGTGGGACGAGTGAACATCTACCTCCCCCTCGGCCAAAGCGTAAAGCTGCTCATCCATATCCTCAGAAGGCTTCTAAAAACAGTCATGGTAGTTCTTTTCTATCCTAATTAAACCATAAGTTAATAATCAAAAAATTATAAAAGCACCAACTTATTGCAACCATCTTAGAGACGCCTTTTTCTTTCAGCGCTTGCACTCTCACAGGTGTCAGGAGCTTTTCAGTCTTCATCTGCGTTACATGAACCTGGGTATATTCAAATGCCAGATTCCTCACTTAGGGGTCCTTGTAATGGTGCTGCTATCTCCTCGTGGACCAACAATTCTGCACAGACAGTCAATTTGCCACAGGGTACAAAAGGTCTGATTACTAAATATTATAAGTATAATAACATTGATGTGATCTATGTTCATGGATGTCAATGATGTTCTTTCCCTAACTTTGGCATCTTAGTTCTTCATATTTATGCTTTGCAGCCCCAGGTGCAGCAAACAACTGTTGTAGTAGTACCGAAAGTGCTCCAGGAACACGACCAATTGGTGAAACAACTGATTTGGGAAATCATAGCCATCAATTGAGAGGTAAGAGCATCTCCAGTATAGTGCCAGTTAACGTGTTGACGTCCAATTATGACATTTGTGTAGGAGAACCACTCTCTAATGCAATCTGTTTATGCATATGCTATATGCCATACTTGGTACCAAATTTTGCGTTTGGTTGCTTTGCTTTTGGTTGATGTGTTAATTTTTTTATAAAGTAACTACAGTATTGCCATTTTAAAATTATTAAAAAATTTAAATTGACTTTTTACAAACTTTGAAGCTTAAAATTTATGTCAAAAAAGTAGATATAGCATTTTGCATTATTGCACAAAATAAAACATCATATTGACTACGCCTTTTTCTTTTTCTTTTTGGGGGTCAAATATAGCATTGGCATTGGAGATGGCGTGAGGCTCCAATTCCTTTGTACTTTTATTGTGTGATTACTTTAACTTGTTCTTTGTCTTTCATGATGCCTATTTGCCTCATGCAGTTCTTCCAGACTTTGCTCAAGTATATAGCTTCATAGGCAGTGTCTTTGACCCGAATGCTTCAGGTCATCTTCAGAAACTAAAAAAGATGGACCAGATAGATGTTGAGACGGTCAGTTTTCTTCAATCAAAATGTTGTAATTTTGTTGTTGTTTGGTGGTATAGATTTCTGTAATCTGAGTATATGATAAGTTCACATAAAATGGAACACGTAACACTTATTCTATCTATTGTTGGCTCTTTTTCAGGTGTTGCTGTTGATGAGAAATCTATCCATCAATCTAACCAGCCCTGATTTTGAAGATCATGTAAGTATTCGTGCCACTGAACTTTATCAGATGGTTTGACTGTGAAAATAGCCTTTTGGTTCGGCAAGTCCTTTAGCAGTTAAATGGTTCAATAACACAAAATTGTGTCCTTTGTAGATCTTGACTGGTCAATGAATGCATTGTGCGAAATGATTTCTCGTGGTATTCTAGTTTGTTCCCATTTCTCACTTGGAATGATGCTGCTGCTTGTATTTACGTATTGATATTCATTATAAACGAAAATGAAAAAAAGGTTACGTTAGAAATAGTGTAAAGCTCTCACATGCTACAGTGTTTACAGTTTAACCAAAGGTTTTAACCACCGTACCAAACACACTATAGTTTGCTACTTCCTTGGAGTATAATGTTAATTTGTTTCAATGACACAGCGGAGGTTGCTTTCATCCTACGAGATTGAATCGGAGACCACACATCACAATGAAGCCAACAAAACCATTAATAACGACCAACCCTTGAACGCTTCGTTTGTATAGCTCCTGATTTGAAGCTTCCCCGACTTGTCTTGTTGGATGTGCCTGCAGAGTTATATCATGTGGAGAATAAGATAGTTGAAAGCAGGCAGAGTAATTTCCAAGGTGTGAAAATTCGAGAGCTTCAACTTTCGCCCCAACTGTCAATTTGATTTTGTCCCCTAAACAAAGTTGCAAGTGTTGTCAGGCTAGTGATTGCATGTCATGTTAATAAATTTTACCCTTCCAGTTTATGTATATAATATGAACAAAAGGAGAGAAAAAAAGGGCTTTGAATGGATAGTTGTTCAGCTGTACAGCAGCGCAAGCTTCCGGTGTATTCAAGTTTTGACGGATCATGTTTTTCATGTTGTGTATGGTAGGCACAGATATTAGTGTGCCTTGTAACGTCATTCTTAAATTGCTTCTGCTCTAGTGCACTGGTTTGGTAGCTTTGGTCCTTTTCAATGCGTGTTTTCTGGTGGTTGTTGTTGTTGTTGCTGCTGGTATGTGTCTATATACATGCATGTATATGACAATGGACAAACGGTTGTAATTAATTATTATTGTTTTTGCTGCTGGTTGGGCATAGTGATGCTGATTGCTGACTTGATCTAATAACGCAATTTTCTTCCCTATAAGGAATTTTTATAAATCTGATCTTTTAATATTTACTTTTTTATAAATATATTAATTGTTTACTTGTAGCATAACTTAACATATAATATAAATGATAATGTGACATAAATTTTATTTATATATGGTATAAATAAATATAACTTTTAAAAATATAACATATAATTTTTTCATAATTTAATACATTAATAACTGATTTGATTATATTTATTTATTGTAGTTTAATTTGTCTATGCAAAACTCAGTATTGTTAAAGCAAATTAATATCTTAGATAACCAGCCAAAATAAAAGAGAGATTTTTATAAATTACAGTTTTTAAGGTTTACTTTTAAAAAATTGTACTTATTTATTTGTAGTATAGCTTAACATATAATATAAATTATAATGTAGTATAAATTTTTTTAAATGTAACATGAATAAAAACAACTTTTAAAAGTATAGCCTAGCATGTAATTTTTTCAAAATAAAAATAAAAATAATAAAAAAAGTAATTTGCTCTAAAAAGGCCGACATGGCTACTAAGCTCCAAGTTCTCACTTTCACTTTGGGCTGAGGCGTGGACAACAATTCAGCTCAATTTGATAAATACCTCTTCCGTGGTATCACTTTTAATTCCAATTATTTCTATGAAAACTTTTTAAAACATACCATTTTAAAGAAATAGAAAGAGAGAGAAGGGAGGGGGAAGAGCATGAAATATAGAGCGGGGGGAAAAGAGAGATAAAAGCTAAGTAGTCATAATTTTTTGTAAGAGTAGTTTAGATATATTATATATAAAAAATGGTATGAATAAAAGGTGTGAGAAAAAAATGAACAAAATATTAATGGTTTAAAAAAACTGGTACGAGGCTCATTTTCACCAACAACTGCGGCCTAAAAAATCCGGACTGCGCCACACACATTCAGCCATCGTAATGACCCGACCCGCGTTTGAAAAATGGTTGGTTAATGTTTATCGGAGTTGGGATGGTGAGAGCGCCTAGGGTTTCAGTTTTCTGTATCACCGAATACCGAGCACCCAACGTAACAAGAGCTTAATTCATTATCGTCTTCTCCAGCCATGGTAGTTTTTGCCTCCCTCTCGACACGCTTATCGAGAAGCTACTTCTTTCTGTAACTCTTTTTTTGTTTTAATTTTAATTTTCAGATTATACCAGAGAAGAATCGACGAGAGATCTGCAAGTATCTTTTTCAAGGTCTTTTGAATTTCTGATTATCGCTTTCTGACCTCTGTTTGTTTCTTATTTTTCTTAGTAAGTAGAATACAGGATTCCGCTCAATGAATCGCGTTGAGTGGTACAAAGGTTTTAATGGGATTTTTTTTTTTCAGTTTTTCATTTGTTTGTTGTACCGTTGAATTATTTTCCGAATTCAATTATTAATTCACATGATTTTAGAATGTGAATTATTTGAACTCTGTTAAGCAAGCAAGCAAACATCTTACATTGGTTTTGTGTTTGGATATTTAAAGAGGGAGTTTGTTACGCGAAGAAGGATTTTAATCTTCCAAAGCACCCCGAGATCGATGTTCCGAATCTGCAGGTCATCAAGCTGATGCAGAGCTTCAAATCTAAGGAGTATGTGAGGGAGACATTTGCGTGGATGCACTATTACTGGTACCTTACCAATGATGGAATTGAGCATTTGAGGACTTACCTCAATCTTCCCTCCGAAATTGTGCCCGCCACCTTGAAGAAATCCGCGAAGCCCCCCGGTCGCCCCTTTGGTGGTCCACCTGGTGATCGCCCACGGTAGTGCAAGCTTTGCTAATAAGACTCTTGCTTTGGGATTTATTATGCCGATTTTCTGTGATTAATGCTTGTTAATGATTTTGTGTTTGTAGAGGCCCACCTCGTGAAGGAGGTTCGAGGTTTGGTGATCGTGATGGGTACCGAGGAGGTCCTCGTGGGCCTTCAGGTGATTTTGCTGGTGACAAAGGAGGCGCGCCTGCAGACTTCCAGCCTTCTTTCAGGGTAAATCTTCTATTTCACTTGTAAATTGCTAAGATTGCATTGTGAATGCATGCGCAATATTTCACATCATGTTTGGATCAAGCTATATTGTTATTGTTCTAGATTATAAGAACAGAGCAATCAATGAATAACATTTGATAGTAATTTACATCTTTTCTCGCTTCCTGGCTTAGTCTCCTAGACAAGTGTTTCTATTGCACAAAATTTGTTTTCTGTTCATTTGCGAGAATCAGATAATTCAGTGCTGCTGCCCAAGATTGTTTGGTCTGGTAGCACCGGGGTTTGGTTGGGGTGGTGCTTTGGGGAAGACTTACGGGTTTGATCCCGCCTTGTATCATAATTAAGTGCTGCTTATATGTTTTGCAAAGATGAACAAATTTTGCCGGTTGGAAAGAGGATGCAGACATTTTCAGTCTAAGCCTTTGATAGAAATGACCGAGTATTAGACATTTCATGCAAGGGGACAGCAAATATCTAATATGTTCCAGATAATGGGGCTAGTGCTAATTCAAGTGTTATACATTCATTCTTATAAGTTGTTTATGTACTTTGGTTTTTATGGAAGGTTGTGGATTTTTATTTGCTGTTGGGTATTGCAGGGTCCTGGCGGTAGGCCTGGCTTTGGTCGTGGAGGTGGAGGCTATGGTGCAGCACCTCCCAGTTCAAGTTTTGCTTAATTTCCTCCCCCCTCCTGCCCCGGTTTAGCTGCGATTCAGTGTTTGAGGACTGATGTAAGCAGAGTTTTTGAAGCCGGAGTTGGACTGCTTTTGCTATTTTCTTCTCTTCCTTTTGCTAGCGTTGGGAGATCTATAGAAATGTTTAAATCAGCTGTCAGTGAAAATGAATTTTGAAATTTAATGTAGTGTAACACTAATCTCTACTTTTTATATGCATTATGCCTCTGTTATATTAATCTCTTCTGTATTATGGTGTGTTTTTCCTTTTTTATTTTATCTTTATCTATCTCAACTAATTGGTGAGTGCTAAACAAAGGCAACACAAATTACACACACTTTTTTTTCCCCCAGTATCATGCCCCCTTATCGTTAAATAGCATGTTACTCTGAAGCACGGGCTTATGGAATCTCTGAATGATTCTTCACACTTGATTTATTTATTTATTCTTGATTATTCACACTTGATTTACAAGTTGCGGTATTTTTATCTTTTGCATGAGAAACCAGAAGTACTAGGTGTCAATACCTTTTTTTAGGAGCTACGTGTCAATATTTACGCCAACTTTAATGTTCAAGAAAAAATGGGGACACGCGTGTTCTTACTTTGCGTGGTTGTTACTTTTTTATATTTAAAGGGAAATAATTTCAACAAAAGCGAATCAATTTTAAGGTACAGCATAGTCTTATTAAAAATGCACACACCAACGCTCAAACACACACACACACGTACGCACGCACATAAACATCGTTAAATAAAATTCATGTTTTAAAGTGTCAAATGTGTATTTTTACCAAGGCATTAGTAGTAAATAGATCTTCATTCCTTCATTCCAATTTCCACCCAAAGTTGTTGAGTTTAAAGTACTTAGGGTGTGGCAAAAGTGGTGGAACTATTTTTTTTAATTATAAACAGTGTAAAGCTCTTATATGCTACGGTAACATTAAAAAAAATTGCTACAGTATAAAACTCTCATATGTTACAGTAAAAGTAGTTCTAACCAACCGTTTTTACCACTCTTCTAAACATACTATTAGTAAACAAGAAATAAAAAGCAAAAGGAGTAAATTTTACGAATGCTTGAATTATATAACTTGTATTAATATGTTTCTTGAATTTTCAAACATATATATTATGTCCCTTGAAATATAATATTTCTTTAAATTCATTTCAAATTCACCTCATAAACTTTGAAACATTGTTTTTTTAGATGGAATTACAAAACCTACGTTTGATTTAAGATTATATATAATACTTAAGGATTGATATGAATGTCTTTAATAAACTAGTTGAACACTAAAATTTTAATGTATTATTTCCTGAAAGTACCTTCTCAAAAGAAAAAAAAAAAAAAACTAGACAAATTAGTTCCTTAACAGTTTTAAATAAACTAATAAATTTATCTCCTTAACGAGAATAACAACCTTATATTTTAAAATTAAGTGGGTGTTTAGAGAGTGGTGGAAACTACTTTTACTGTAGCATGTGAGAACTTTTTACTGTAGCAATTTTTTTTATTATTACTATAGCATGTGAAAATTTTTTACTATTTATAACTGAGGTTGTAGTGAGAACCACAATTACCAAACACCCCTAATGCTTTTAAAGTTTAAGAAGCGCAGTAGAATGGGGCCTACAGTAGAGTGGAGGTTTTTTTTGGTGGGTTGTTTGTTTTTTTTAGGTGTTTTTTTTTTTTTTTGTTTTTTGTTTTTGAAAGAAAGCAGATTGAGCCGTTTTCCAAATTCCGAGTCATCGAACAACCAAGGCGCCTGCGCATTTTAGCGCGAGTTAGGTACCTGCAATTTTCCTGTGCAGTACGCACCCCGGGAGTCCTTTATTCGCTAATCCATGACTAACTCTATCTTCTTCCATGGCCTCGTCGTCATCGCTCAGAAAGAAACTCCATAAGCGATCGAGCTCCAAGCCCTACTCTCTCGCCATGGCTTCTGGACCTACTCCTCCGAATTACCGAAAAATCTCACTCATCTTCTCCGTCTTACTCATCTTCTTCGTCGTTCTTACCTTCGGCATTTCCTCCAACACGTGGGCCAAGCTCAACTCCGCCTCCGTATCGCCCGCCATTTACTCGATCGAGGTCGTCAATGAATTTCCTCACGATCCCCAAGCATTCACTCAGGTAATTCTCTTCCCTGATTTCTTCGACCAAAAAAATCATCTTCATTTGTATGTTTCTATTTTTTCCTCAAATTCCAGATACTTAACAAATAAAAATGTGATCTTTATTGGTTTGTGCCGATTGCTGAGTGATAGTAGATCTAAATGTTGCAATGTGGAGTCAAATCAATCAAGCAGGAAGAAGAAGAAAAAAATAATAGGGGCAGTGGCTGGGCGCAGAGGTTAAAACTAGTGCCGTGGCGACGGTTTTGAGTGCTGCATTATCCAGAGTCTGTTTTTTTTTTTATATATATATATATATATATATATATTTTTGTATAAAAGTCGTGTTTTAAAGGCTCAAAAAGAAAAACTATTAGAGTTTTTTATTAGTTGTTTTTTTTTTTGGTATAAATAGATATAAGATGGCTAGAGTTATGCAGGCGAGTGGCATTATGACATGTTTTGTATGAGAGCTTTATTGTTGAGAGAAAAAAATTCCCATAGAAAGTGCTAGGTAGAAGAAAGATTTAAGAAACACTATTTGAGTGAGAAGCACTATTTGAGTGTGTGTGATAAATTTCTCTTATAATCTGTAATCTCTTTCATTATAATGGAATCTGCAGCGGGCATAAACGGGATGTAGTCTTAAATTTGAACGAATCTGTATAAAAATTTGGTGTCTTTTTTTTCTTTTTTTCTTCAATTTCTTTTCTACAATTATTTGTTTTTACGATCTTTAAAATTAAGAGGTATCTAATTTTCAATGGTAAACTCAAAATTAGCCGTTTCTTATGTTTACTCCTTTGAGAGATTGTACTATGAATTCCACATATCAATTTAAAGGTTATTGTGTCTTTTAGCTGCTAAGAATTCTTTTTTTTTTTTTTTTTATCTTGTCTTCAGGGGCTTGTTTATGCTGAAAATGATACCCTTTTTGAGTCAACTGGTCTCAATGGGCGGGTGAGATTTTTTTAACGTAATTTTTTCCCTAAAGAATTTTAAGGTGTATTGCTAGCAAAAATCTACATGTTCTTTATGAGGATGCATTTATTTTCGTGATGAAGTACTACATGAAAAGACACAAAGTAAGAGGTAGGTAGGTCGCATTGTTGTTACATAACACGGTGAATTTGGTTTTTTGTTGTTCCAGTCGTCGGTGCGAAAGGTGGCTCTTCAAACTGGAAAGGTATCGCTCTTAGTCTTCAAAACTTCAATTGTCGAGTTAATTGCAATATTTTTATGCTGAGATAAAAGTTTGGAAGTTATAAGTTATACAGTTGCAAGTTTTAGATTAGTAAATGATGTCATGCGAAACTTCATTGATGATATAACGTAACAAGGCTCAAATTCTTGTGCTTCCTAAATAGTCTTTTTTATAATGTAGATTTTTAATTTACCAACAAGATAACTATTTGTGGTTGAGTAACAAAGTTGAATTGAATTCAGTCTTAATGCTTAGTTCTAGTACTGCGACGAGCCAAAATTTTAAATTTGGAAGTGATCTCTTTTTTTGTGTGACAGGTTGAGGTTATTCAAAGGATGGATGATTCTGATTTTGGCGAGGGTTTAACTCTAATTGGCAAAAGGTATTGGGGAAAGAATTTTTTATTGTATTTTGTTCCTTTTTACTGCTGAAAAATGGAGAAACGGATTTAGAAGTGGCATTTTTGTTATTTAATTGTTTATATTATCATATAAATGTCACGAGTTATGCCAAAGAATCCTCAAGTAATGCTGATGTAGAAATTTCTCTGTTCCTTTGTAGGCTGTTCCAAGTAACTTGGTTGACGAAAACTGGTTTCATATATGACCGATATAATTTAAGCAAAGTTGGTACTTTATCCTTATCGATATTTTAAATTATATTTCTTTTCTTTGATTTGGTACTGTTCCTGCAACTTCTATTGTAAACATTGATTTCCTTGGTTGAAACTTGAAAAAAGTAACGTTTATAGCTGATCTTTTATAGGAACTAGTAATGGGTTTCCAGCATTTTTCTTGTCAAGAATGCTTTACTTCAGATGAAATCAGTTGGGTAATCTCAACCATGTTTAGAATGTTTCTTTGTGTATCAATTTAGTTTACTAAAACTCCATACTATATTGTGGCCTTATTTAAGCCAATTCAGTTCAGCCCGGTAATATCTTACCATACTATATTGTGGCCTTATGTAAACCAATTCAGTTTAGCCCCTAATTTCTTAATGATTTGAGATACTTCTCCCTTTTTCTTCAATTTCATTATAACCAATTATTATCCTTTAGCATGTGGTTTCTGTTTACGTTTTGCTTGTTGAAAAGTTGTTTTGGAACAATGTGCATCCTTTTCTGAGTGCTTAAAACTTAATTTTTAGGTCTGGGTTTGTGGTGACTTCCATTGCTTTGTGTTTAATGCAGTTCACGAAATTTACGCACCAGATGACAGATGGTTGGGGACTTGCAACTGATGGAAAAGTGATGTTTGGAAGTGATGGCACGTCAACATTGTACAAGATTGACCCCCGAACACTGAAAGGTTCTTTTCTTCCTAAAAACCAATGTCTGTTATTTTCTTTTTTCTTTTCCTTTTTCTACTTTTCCCCTTTTGTGTGGGTTTTTTTATTTTCTTTCCGCCAGAAACTTGACTGGTGATCTGCACTATTTCAAATTCTGCTCCTGGAAGCATTTAATTGCAGTTTCTTTTTAGATATTGATGAACGTGTGATTTTCCCATTGTATGATGACTGTTCCGTTTTGATCTTAATTTTTCTCTGCTGTGCTCACTTTTGTTTGTTGCTTGATTTTACCGTCTTTCGAACAGTTATTGATAAACGAGTGGTCAAATTCAATGGTTATGAGGTTCACAACCTTAATGAGCTGGAGTTTATAAAAGGCGAAGTTTGGGCAAATGTTTGGGAGGTAAGTCTCTTCGTCATTGTAAAACAAGCAGTATATGAATCTTCCTTTAAGTTCTCAATATAAGTTAATGGTTCAGACATGCTTCAAGTCTTCATAATGGCTACAATTTAATATCTCAAATATATTATTCATGCTTCATTAAAAAAAATGACTTAAAAGTAGTGTTTATGTTAAACTGTTTTATATCCTTTTAACATTTTGCATTCTTAATGCGTAGACGGACTGCATTGCGACAATCTCGCATGAAGATGGCAGTGTGCTTGGATGGATTCTCCTTCCAACTTTGAGGTTAGACTTCCATTCTGATTTCGTTCTTATTCTTCAAGGCCTAACCAAGTGGGCTGAATTCTAATCGTGGAACACATAAAGGTGTTTCCTTGTTTGTTTAGAATTTCACGGTATTTTCCTTTGTCGTTTGCAGGGAGGAACTTACACGTAAAGGGTATTATGTAAGCTATCAGGACCAAAAACTCTACTTTCTATCGACTAATTTATTATGCCGAGTGATAAGTTAGTGAGTTGTTATTTCAATTGATAAAATGCAAGTTTCTGCATATAGATTCATCAATTGAAGAATGGCAATTCACCTACCATTCACTTGGTATCAAAATTCGTTCCATCACGGGTGGATCCGTTGTAGTGTTTGGTTAAGGAAATATATGTTTTGATGGCTGCAGCACCCAAAAGAAAATCGTTTGTTTTGCTTGTTTGACTTATTTGCGATTTTACTATGTAATAGGGTATTGATGTTCTTAATGGAATTGCATGGGATAGCGGTAAAAACCGCATTTTTGGTAAGTCTTTATTTGTTTATAGGATGTTGTTATCTCTTTTCTCTGTGATTGTCGCTTTATGTTTTTGTTGTTTTCCGAGCTGTTGACGTTCTGTCAATTGGTTCACGTTGTTTTCATAGAATGATTGATAAATTTGTTTTTTGGGGGATGCTATCGTTTTCTTCAGTTTTGTGGTTCTTCTAATTTTGAGATGTTGTCGTTTTTCTTCATTTTTGTGATTCTAGCTATTTTTCAGAATTATTTTTTACATTTTTTTTTTTGGGTTCAGAAAGTGTTCTATTTTCTTGAGATGTTTTGTTCATTTAGGTGTCTCTTGTAAGGTCGTGCCGTTTTCTTCAGATAGTTGATAGAACTTTGTTGTTTACAAAACTGTGTTTTTGCAGTTTTGTAATTCTTGTTATTTTTTAAAATTTTCTTTTTACGATAGATGTTTTTATGATTTTTGTCCGAATGTGGTATAAAATTCTGTCGTTTAAGAGGTGTTGTCGTTTTCTCGCAGTTTTTGGTTTTTGTCGTTTTCGGTGTCGTTGTCTGTTGTTTTAATAGGTGTTCGTGTTTGGGTACGTCGTTTTCTTTTGATGTTTGGTAAAATTGTGTCGTGTACTAAAATGTATCCGTTTTCTTCAGTTTTGTGGTCGTATTTCTATATAATGCCTTTTTGGTGATTTTGTTGTGTCCTGTCATTCAGTCGTTTTTCTGGGGGTGTTGCTTTAAACTGTGTCGTTCACAAGGGTATTGCACCATTGCTTTTAATATATTGTTTTGTTGGTTTTGAAGATGATGTCCTCGTTTATGATATTGTCTTTTTTCAAGAAGTTGTCGTTTTTTAGATTGTATCGTTTTTCAAACTTTTGTCGTCCCCTTCAATCACTCTTGTTTTTAAGAGCTGCCATCATCGCCATCGTTACCACCACGACCACCACCATCACCATCACCATTACCGTCACTGTCACTATCACTACTCCCACTGCTACTACTACAGTACTACTATTACAATTACTATAAAAAAAAGTTCTTTTTAAAATCTGAGATCTTTTGTTCCTATTTGGTCGTGCTTTCCTCTAGTTGGTTCTTATTTATTTAAATGGAGAGTCAACTCTATAAGCTTTGAGGTGTCTAATATGTGTAATCCCATAAATATTTTTGCAGTGACGGGAAAGTTATGGCCGAAGCTTTATGAGATCAAACTTCATCCAGTCAAGAAACAATATGGGCCTGGTGTCATAGAGCAGTTGTGCTTGTCGGCTCCAAACAATTTTGGGAGGTCATAGATCCATATTAACGTATCCCAATCCCACATTGTATGGCTGGGACCTAGAAGCACAAGCGTCTACCTAAAATATCCTTTACGAGCGAGATCTTTTGTAAAAAAAACCACATAAACACTAAGAGAAGCCATTGACTGGTTGCCAACAAGTAAATATAAATTATTGGAGTTTTGAAATGGACCAATATTGGTCCATGGTTAGCTATAACTGCGTCTTTTCTTCACCAGATATCATTCAAATTTTGTACAAAAAAGAAAGAAAAAGTTGTTAATATTAATAACTCTTAAACTTTAAGGTATCATTTACTTTGCTTTTTGAAAATTTAAAATTATCATTTTACCCTTTAAATAATCACTTACTTTGCCTTTTGAATTTTTAAAATTATCATTTTACCCTTTAAATTTTTAAAACTCTTCATTTTGTTTTTTGAATTTTATAAATCATTATTTTGCTTTTAAATTTTTAAAGCTTCTTACTTTATCTTCTAAATTTTTAATTTTCCGTTCAAGTAAACGGATTTAAGCTGACTTGATTCACATATCTGTCACCTGTAAAGGCAAAAATGAGATTTTATAGCTCCCAAATTACACTATCGCTTGGCGTATTATTTTTAATATTTGAATTTTCATTTAAGAAAGATTTGAGTGGACATTTTTCTCATTTTTAATGCGTAATTCATTTAATAAATTATATTGTTCGTTAATATCTAAATTTAAATATTAAAGAAAATAAGTTATATATTAAAGATAAGAAGACATTAGCAAACAATATCGAGAAGAAAATATGCACACATATCCTTCTTGAATGAGAGCAGATAAAAAAAGTTAAATGAGAGTGTAAACGTAAAACGAAACTTGAGCATGATAAAATTTTATTTTTGCTCTTACAGGTGATTTATGTGTGAATCACATAGCTTAATTTTGTATATTTGAAAAATTAGAAAATAGGAGACAAAAAAAGGATATTTGAAAGTTCAAGGGTAAAGTGAGGAGTTTTAAAAGTTCGGGGTATAAAGTGATTTTTGAAGTTTATGGGACAAAGTGAGTGAGACTCTAAAGTTTAGAAGCCATTAGTGTTAATAACAAAAAAAAAAAAAAACTATATTAAGAGTGATTTTCCTATCAAAATGTGGAGATTTCACATTTACCCAAAATTTAACACTACATTATAAGTGTATCCTTGTTAAATTTGTTATACGCTAAACCTGGTGGCAAAAGTTTAACATATAAATGATAAATTAAATTTTTTACTTTAATAATTGCAATATTCTTATATTTTAATTATTTCGAGATTAAAAATTTAATTTTACAAATTTAAAGGCTTAATAATTATGGCAAAAAAAAAATGATATTTAAAATAATTCTATATATTAGAGGGTAAAATTAGATAGCACATTAAATATAATAATAACATTGACATTTGTATTACAGATGGTTTTAGAACAACTATTACATGTTGAAAGCCTATCTTATCGGGTATTGAGATTCTGTTGGCTTTTCATGGTATAGCAAACGAGACCTCTGTAAGAGTGTAATTCCTATTTTAAGGGGAGTGTCATTGTTCATTTTCCATTTCCGATCTGAATTGGTAAATAGTAAGATTAGGAAAAAGAAGATGGTGTCGTTTACTCACAGTTTTTTTGGTTCTTGTCGTTTTTCGAGATGAGTTCTCTTTTGGAAATGATCGATTTCTAAAACGTTGTCGTCCTGTTGCGCTTCAAATGTTTGTTTTCATGAGATGTTTCCTAAATTGCTTCCTTGACGAATAAGTTGTCATTTTCTTCGGTCTTATAATTCAAAGTCCTTTTCCAGAATATCGTTTCCGAGTTTTCGTCGTTTCACTAGATGTTGTCGTTCTGTTGTTGATATAGGCACATCTCTTTAAGTGAGATGTTTGAAATATTTTTGTCGTTTACAAAGATGCTGTCGTTTTCTTCAGTTTTATGGTTCTCGTCGCTTTCCAGATGGAGTCATGTACCTGTAGGTATTGTATATATTTTCGCTTTTCAAGATTCTATTAATTTATCGTTTTTGAACATTTCGCTCTGTCATTTTTCCGTGTGCTGTTTTTAATATCTGTCTTTCCCTTCAAATATTTTATGAAAAAAGAAAAAGAAAAAATGGTCATTTTTGTTGAAGTGGCAGAAGACTATTGGTTAATTAGAGTGCATGATGACAACTCACTCTGAATTTGTGATAATATTTTTCCCACCAATCTCGCTGTATTTAGTTGCGATCAAAAGAGTCGAAAACTCCACTAAAGAGATCACATAGTCAAATTAAATTCAAACTTATAGATTCGAATCTTATCAAACAGATAAAAGTATTAAATCAATCTCTTCTATCATAACTCCATTTTTTTGTTCTCGCTCAAAACCCTAAAACTTAAGAATATGGAATCCTCCTCCAAAGGTTTATCATCCTTCATGCAAAAGCTCACGAAGCCAACCTCACTCTTTGGTATCAAACTATGGGTTTTAATCACACTCCCTTTTGCCTTTGTAATTCTCATTCTTGTCATCATTTGTCTCTCCTGCATTATCCTAATTCGGGGCAGAAGAAAACCATACAAATCCTACAAACCTTATAAATCCCAAAATCTTAATTTCCCAGAAACCATTTTGCCCAAGTGCTTCAACAAAAATGCCTACACTAGAACTTCATCCCTTAATAGGAGCCTCCTCTTGGAAAGTCATGAGATGAGCATGACTGGTAGTTCTACTAGACATGATCATGATATTCAGCCAGTCATGTTGTCAGGCCAATGGTCTACTAGGACCGGCAGTTACACGACCGATGTCGACTCGGCGGCTGGCGTTCCGCTCTTGCCGGCCGTGATAAAGGATGCGTGGAGGAAAATGTTTAGTCTGATGGAGATTGAGATAGCAACAAATGGGTTGGCCAAAGAAAATGTGATTGGTGATGGAGATTATGGTACTGTTTATCATGGCGTTTTGTTTGATGGTACTCGTGTGGCAGTGAAGAAGCTACTCATAAACAGGTATTATACTTGGTTAATTAAATTTAACACACTCGAAAGAAGAATGAAAGTAACTTAGGTTTAAGAAAATGAGAGTTACGGAAAATATGTTTCGAGTATTAAATTAAGCTAAAATTTAAAAAGAAAAGAAAAGAAAAGAAAACAAAGTTACAGCTATATTGATGCCCTGATTTGTAAAAGAGCAATCAAATTTATCTCATAAATTATAACCTTATTATTAATAAAACAAACAATGAGACCCATTCTAAAAAGTATACAAATAATAAAAAGGATTTTTCTTTGTACATTGTTATTGTCAGCGGTTTTGAAATTAAACTAGTATCTGTATATTTTGTAGTTGCCTTAATTTTATTTATTTTTCCGTTAATTTGGAGATTGGATTAGAAAAAAACACACAGAATATTCCAAGATCATAATCTTCTTTTATATGGCGGTGAAATTTTATGGCAACAAAAAGTAGATGTAATTAATTTCACATTAAGTGTAAATCACAGTAAAATTGAATGTTTGTATTCATAGTAAAAGGCCACATGTTAGTTTTTACTTTGAAATTCAGTACGTTTTCACGTTGTAATTCATTAAGCTGACAATCAGTCAGTTGCCAAGCTGAGGAATTTATAGCACAAGTGGAGGCAATTGGACATGTTAGACACAAGAATTTGGTGAATCTGCTTGGGTACTGTATGCAAGGAGCTCACAGGTACTATCAAATTTGATATTTAGTAAATTGCATCATCAAATGATTTTATATACTTAAAAATGAAAAGAAAATTTCGTTATTAATCAACAATTTCATTCTTGTTAGGATGCTTGTGTACGAGTACGTGGATAATAAGAATCTGCAGTATTGGCTTCGTGAATATCCTAAAGAGTTTGGCCCTCTT